>JAUMHH010176863.1:0-15472 GCA_032359455.1 Chlamys rubida
TGTAGACATAGATCTGACACACGGTGTATTGATGGTACAATGTACTGTGTAGACATAGATCTGACACACGGTGTATTAATGGTACAATGTACTGTGTAGACATAGATCTGACACACAGTGTATTGATGGTACAATGTACTGTGTAGACAGAATAATGCATCAAGTACATCCCTTGTATTGCTTAAACCATGACTTGTGAATGTGGAAGGATGTCTAATTATGACTTGTGAATGTGGAAGGATATCTAATTATGCTCTTAGCTAATAGTTGTAGTTTCAAAGTTTTCATTCTCAAAAATGTGTTTTTTACAGATTCAAGAATGTGATGTTCGAGATTGTTGCAACAGCTGATCCAGGCACATTTGATGTCAATGCAAAATTTATGGGAGTAGAAATGGAAAAAGTGGAACTTGTCTTCCAGGTAACAAGCTTTACCATATCCCCACCACTGCTTGTTTTCTTGCGGTGGGGGGATTTACTTGAATAGATACTTTGCATTCATACCAGTGTGAATAGTTGTTACTCTTTTCAATATGTATATGCACATTTTAACTTTAGTTACTTGTGATCTAACCATAAGTTTTCCCTAATATTTGTGGTATTGAAATGTCTGTATTGTCAATGCAAACCTCATTCCTGGAACAGCCTGGAACAGCCTAACATCTAAATGTTTGCTTCTCATGATGGTCTCTCATTGTGTAAGGCTGGATTAAAAGTATCAAAATGACACGACTTTAGTTGCATTCTTAGCCCTGTGCTCACAATTTGTTTCTGTAGTTTTTATATGAGGACTTGCACTGGAAATGTACATATATCTTAATGAAACATTGTACACTTTAGTATAAGGGAAGCTGTTCTGTCGACTTGTCAATTTTCTTTGCCATTCCCAAAGTTATTGCCCTTTTTGGAGCATTACAACTATTCCTACATATCTCTGAAACCCAGTCGAGTTCATCACCTTCGTTTGTATTTGTGCATCAAGCATACTGTTCCCATGTCCTATTTAATGGAGGGCACACACATATAAAGCTATATGGAGGAGTGGGATCAGGTGTCAACCTCTGAAACCTTCAGACCTCCCTCATTCCACATTTCAAATGAGGGAGAAATTGCGTGAAACGTGACTGAAACTGCTTTGCTCAATTTATCTTTCCCTTTTTACGTATCAAAATAACTCCATTTGATTCAGACACACCTGTTATGATCATTACACACATCCTGTAGTAACTAGGAGATCATTTGATTCAGACACACCTGTTATGATCATTACACACACCCTGTAGTAACTAGGAGATCATTTGACCACAGAATGTAGATTTTTGAGTTTGTGTGAGTTTGGGTTTGAATGAGGGAGTTTCGAGGGAGATTGGTAAGTTTTGGTCAGGGAGGGTTGACAGCTATGAGTGGGGAATATGTATGTTTTAAAACACTTGACTTACACCTGTACCATCCTTTGTTGCAGGATTTAAAATTTCTGTTTTATATTTCAACTTTGAAGTTTGTTTTCTTTATGGCAGAACTTTATTTTCTCTGTTTTGTTTGTTGTAAGATGTTTATTTTTTCTGTGTTTTATTGATCTAAGGAGTGTATTTCTGTGTTGTAGGACTTACTCCAGCTCCAGTATGAAGGGGTGGCGGTCATTGAGATGTTCAACAAAGCCCGCATTAATGTCAATCTTCTCATCTTCTTATTGAACAAGAAATTTTATAGTCGGCATTCCAAATAAGCAAGTGTGGTTAGGCAACAGACAAATAATATCATTTGTCCTAAGGCCTGTGTTCAGGAAGAGTTATCTACCCTCGTCCAAGTGTATGAGAAATCTTGCCATTCTTACCCCAAGAAAACTGGTCTGTTATGGTCACATGCATTTAGAAGCTGTGAGCGTAGAACGGTCTAAAGGAGCCAACCAGTAACAGGTCATAGATCTGTGTGTCTGAAGATATTCTCCCCCGACACAACCAGGCCTACCACTGCTGGTACTGAGGTGTTCAGTCTAAAATGGGGAACATTTTGTTACTGTTACGTTTGACAAGATTGACTTATATCTGAGATCTAATAATCGAACAAACAGATATACAGGTGAGTAACACTGCTTGCTACCTGGAAACAGAACAATATATACATGTATAATATTAGACTTGTAAAGAGGAAGGCCTGCTGTGAACTCATTTCTATATCATAATGTATGTGAATGCCTTATAAATGATTACTAATAATATTGGTTTTATCGTGGGAAAGTAGGGAGGCATTTATATGCAAAGTAGGTCAACAGGATAAAAAAAACGAATAAGTTGTGTAAATTAGTTTTAAATAATCATGATTAGTACTGGGGACAAACAAACATATAAATCCACGATTCTTTTATAACATTTCAAATGGGATCTTGTTCAGGAAGAATTTTCTAGTGGGTACAGTCCTTGATTTACCAAAATATTAATGCCTTACTTTGTGTGACAAACTGACACAAATAAATTAACTTTTGACCGAGGAGTTTCCTTAAATCAAGATGATTAGCTTCACTTTAGAAGAATCCAGGAAAGGTAGATTTATGATGCACTAGTTTCACGTAGAATTCAATTAGTCATGTAATATTTGTCTGGGGAAGATTTCATTGAATATTGTAGTTAATAGTGATTTATGCAGAGCAAATAGTCATTATTGACCTGTCTAGTGGAAGAACTGTAATTAGTTTAACAGTAATTTATAGCAATTAAAAGTACATTTTGTATATTCATCAGATCATTAACTTCATCATGGTATGAAGTTGTTTATTATTATACGATTTTATCTGTCTTCAACTCAACTTTTTACCTATTTTCTTGGATCTGATTTAGAATCTGTATTAAAAAAAGATGAATCTGTATGAAAGGAAAGGGATTCTATTAACTGACAATTTAATAGTCAGAAACAAGGATTGTTATTTCTGCTTTCATTATATTAACAATTAAAACAAACAAAAGAAGTCAAAACCAATTTTGATATTCAAAATTATGATTCTTAAACTTAAGCAAAGTCTATTGGTAGTTTGATTTAAGTTTCAGAGAACTTTCTCTTGATTTTGAAAGGAATTTCTCATGAGAAGTTCTGATTTCAAAAAAATCTGAAGAGATTGCACCCTTTAGTTTTTGATTCTCTGAGTAATTCATGATTTCGTTTGTGTTTTTTTTTAGAATGTTATGACGAAGAAATCGTGCAAGGGCAATGCAAACTTTCTTCTTAAAAGTCTGTATTTATGTTAGAGTTTTCTGTTACATACAATTCTTTGGTTCTATCTTTAGATTATAAATGTTTCATGTGATGATTTTTGTATGCAATGTTTACACAAAATTTGTATGAATGGTTTACAATTTACTTACACCACTCTTGTCTTTCCTGTGTTTCACTGTCGGGTAAAACACACCTTTTAATGATTCTAATGCTTTCTATCTGTATGAACTGTATACTGGGAAAGCTTTGACACATTTTAACCCTTGTCCTCTGTAAATTAATGAGTGTGAATTCAGTAAACATAGTATTTCCACAGTAAATGGTGATATAAAAACTGGATGAATAGGAATGTTTTATGTCATATGGTGAATAATTGTTGGGACGAAACTTTCCCAGTATACATTAGTTGTTTTGAGCTCAATATTCTACTGTACAATATTGATTTTATAAGGAGAGATACAATTTGCTTGGAGGACTAAACAATACTGCTAATACTGCTTTAACTATCCATAAGGCATTGTGCAAGGGATGTTTGGTGTAATTCAGACAGTTTTGAAAAGAAGAAAAAAACACCAAAGCAAACGTTGCTTGTTTGTGCAATACTTAAGCCTACTAACAACAGAAAGACCTTCCAAACTATTGATTAAACACACAAGGGAATGTTCAGTGGTATCAGCAGGGACGATGTGTACAAAAGGTACTGAAAGGTCGAACAGAATATGAAGGGTACAGATCACAAAAAGGGGAAACAAATGTACCCTAAATATGATGACTATCTTTAATTCTAACCATAAACAAAGAAACAAAAACTACAGACATACCATGTATAATTAACAATTACCATCAAAATGTTTCCTTCTTACAATTTGGCAGGGCCAACATTTTTTTCCATATGTTTAAATGATTGTTTTGAAAAGAAAATTAAAACATTGTGTGATAGTGACGTGGCATTGCAGTTCCGTAAGTGTGGTGGCATAGCGGTTCTGTAAGTGTGGTGGCATTGCGGTATTGTAAGTGAGGTGGCGTCATGTTGAGATTTTATTGTATTTTTGTTAGCTTTTCATGTGTGCTTCCCTTATTTTTATTGATGCAAGTCGTGAATATTTATATATATTGGAGGAAAAACATCTACAAATAATTTGAGCTGTAGGTAAATCTAGATGCATATAATATTTAAACATGTTAATTATTATAATACCATATAAAAGTGATTTTAAACATGTTAATTATTATAATACCATATAAAAGTGATTTTCAAATGTTCTGTGTCTTAATGGAATCAATGCAATTAACATGACACATATTTTACATTTTCCATTATTGTGTTAAAGAAATATGTTAGCTAGCTTAGGATTAAATCAATTGAGAATTTCACTCCATTCTAAAATTACCTCAAAGTTGAACTTGAGTTCTAAAATTTCTTTTAACTAAGCTGTCTATTTCAGTGGTATAATTGGAAACTGCAGCACGCCCCCAAGACTGTCTAAAGAATATCAATAAATCCAGTGCTAGTTAAAAACTACTGTGGAGATCACAGATCCTGAGGATGTTTTCCTCAAACTCAACTAAAAACAGACTCTGAGCAAACATGATCAATACAGAAATTATAGATAGCAGGGACCAGACACCAATCTGTCATGTTTGTATATAAACTGTAAAAATGCAATGTTCATGTTGCTTGATTTTCATGCAGTAGTTTAACTTTCAATAGGGGAAACTTGAAAGTGGTGGCAAGATCTGAAGATGCTTTGTTAAACTTAGAAAATGTCAAAATACAAATGTGGAATTTATTATGAGTAGAGCCTACTTTCACTTTTTACAGTAGATGTAGTAGTTTTATTTTTTAAATTGATCTGTTATAAACCATTTACATCATTGTAACATAATCATCAGGTATGTGCACCGTACAGTGAACTGTTTTCAATATGAATGGGACCATACAGTTAATGTCATTACTTTTTGTAAGCTTTTGAATTGCTGATTAATGATACTTTACTTATATGCATTTTATTTACGAAAGATTTGTACTTGTTTTACCAGAAAAATTCCAATATTGCATTGAAATATATGCTTCAGGTTATGAAATTTAACAAGAACAACAAGTAATACTTATCATTCCTAACATTTATCATAGCTACTAGATAAATAAAGTTTGCTCAAACCTGCTTCTGAAAATGATTGGTTGAAAATAATTTCCCCCATTCCGGAGTGACCGTCCCTACTATCAGTCATGCAAAGCATTCCAAATGGTTTGACCAAATTGTTGTGTGATGTTCTGGAGAGCCCCAACAATATTTCAAAAGTAAAAGGGCCCTGTACCATTAATCTCTGGCTAATACATGTATTTGTATCTGACTTACATTTCATAGCAATACATATTCTCGTTTTTTCTGTAGGAATTTTGTAGAAAATTCAGCTTAGTTCTTTACTTTATTTCAATTGAACATGTCTAATGATCTAATTGTAAGTTCATTGTAATACCTTGATGATCTGAGTTTTATAGGTTTTAAATGTTCTTTGTTTTCTTGCCCCTGGTGCTACTAGTTGTTTTACTTCTGTATGCTGTACAGAGCAACTACCATTTTACAAACATGTGCCGTATTTGTGACCGAATAAAATTGTCATGTTACTATAAAGAGTGTCTGGATTATCTATCACTTGGTGGGACATGGCAGTAATTGTAATATGGATATTACCACTTGATAGGAATATTACTCATTTGCATAGGTACTGTTTAATGTACTGTTTAATTTACATAGGTACTGTTTAATTTACATAGGTACTGTTTAATTTACATAGGTACTGTTTAATGTACTGTTTAATTTACATAGGTACTGTTTACATAACATCAACTGCACACCCGGGTGTATTTAGAAAGAAAAACTTCATGGAAATTATAGTGTTAAAATTCTGATTAGAAATACGGATATTTAGCCAACCATCACCATTAATTCTTGTTATTTCTTGAGACGGATGATTTCTCAAATTTCATTTATAGGTTTCCCATGGTGCTTATAGTTGTGCATAAGTCAAGATGGCTGCCTTATCTTGAATTTTGACAGCTCAAATTTATTTTATTATTTCTCAGCAAGGAATAGAAAGACCTTTCTCAAATTTTATTTGTAGGTTCCCCTTGAACTTAAGTTGTGTATGTTACATTTTGAGATTCAAATTTCAGAAGCTGGTTTTCACATGGTCCTTAGTTGTAAGTGATCACAAGTCTAAGCTGACTCCCAGGCAGACTTGGAGTCTGACATTAAAGTATTGCTGTTTCTCATTAAGTACTGGAGGGATCTTTTTCACGCTCCTATCAAGGCTCCCTTTGACTTGGTTCGTTCTTATTTATGAATATTTCACTTTCAGCTTTAAAATGTGGATAACCTCACTTCAAAAGGACTGTCAAACAGTATAAGTATGAAGTTTTGATGAAAATTTACCATACATCCTATAGAAAGGAGCTCAAAAGTTGCATAGAACCAATTAACATCTTAATTAATGGGCACCAGGACCCATCTTGTTAAAATGCAGCTGTTTTTACAGGAGTTATTCCCCCTTTACAAATTATTGGCCAAATAAGTCTTGTCCATCAACTCAAGATTTAAACCAAATTCTGTGAAAACCTGAGATAGTCACCCCACTCTGAAGCAGTGCACTTGTGTGGATGTTTATGATCTGGCTTTTTTATGAAATTGTCAGCCAATTCTTGTCCAGGTAATTGCTCCTAGTTTTATATATATATAAAAAATGGTACTCCATAGATATAATTACCACATTAAGTTGTGCAGCTGAGATAAGATTTTGATCTGGCTATTTTTTTTATACAACTTGCTAAGCTAAAACAATTCCTGTACTTAAAAACATAAAAGAAAGATATTTTACAAAGTCTTAAGTAAATTTGTTTAAGTCTTGACATGAAAAGATCACACATGATATTTCAGTTTTCAATTTAACTTTAATTGTCAGAAGGACGGAAATGGCAAACTTCTACATGAACTTCTATGGTTCAAATGTTGTCACAATGTTTCTACATTATAATAAGTAAAATAACTATTGTCATGCTATTTGATCATGAGATTCTGAACAATTACCACATTCACTCCTATTGAATAACAATCGACAAAGTACAAATCTGGACAAAACTAGTTTCTAAGTCGAGAACAAATTTTTATAACAATTTAAAAAAATAATAAAACCTGGAATGCATTTTAACAATATTTGTTGGTAAATATTAACAATACAATTAGTTAACTCTACAACACACTTAACACATGGAAACTACAGCGAAGCATCACGCATGTACACATTTAAACATGCTTAGTTTGGAACAACACGTCCAAGACATGAACTTGGAAAAAATGCTTCGATCTTGATTCATTCCAGAAGTTATAAAGCTAAATATCGTTAAGGACTCTACATAATACTTGACAAGTAAAACAAATCTATGAAAACAAAATACATGTTGTATGAAAACTGGTATTAAAAATAAAGTAGAAAATATGAAATTTGACTATTAAAAGAGATATTATGCACAGTAAATTATATGCATATTAAAACAAAAAATATGAATACATTAAATAAAATGTAATGTCATATTAAACAAAAAACCAGGAAACTTAAAAAAAATAGAAATGGAATATATACAATTGCTCCAAATGTTGTTGCCTGACAAGCTTTGTTGTAGTAGGTAATTACATGTCTGTCAAAATCAGTTTGGATTTTCATCCTCATGGCAATGTCTTTGTCATGTTATCAGTTTAAAAGTTCAGATAAATCAACTTTCTGGGATATTCTCGATATAGAATCAAAACCATTCAAAACAGATTTAAAAATAAACAAATATGTAAGAAACGATCAATACAAAACCAAGTAACTTGTATTTGGGAACACGTGCACCAGTTCGACACTTACAGAACTGCTCCTTAGCACTCTGGATAACTTTAACAACATACCTCAATCCCTTGTCTAAATAACCTATGTCAGTTCAAAACTAAAACTAGATCCATCACTAGGGCTACGAATTATTGGTAAATAAGAGATGAAATCAATGCAAATATTTCAACATATACCTATATGTTTTTTTGTGTTGTTTTTTTTACCTTGAACAACACAAGTAAGTATACAGTAATATCAACTTGACAGGCTAATGACAAAAAATTATCCACCAACATTGCAATTACTGTATTGAACAGTCTTTCCAAATTATTTGCTATTGGAACTAGATAAATTTGTAATACATGTATCTAGGTTGACAAACTAACATTACACTGGTGCATAAATGTTCATAAATTCTTAAATTTACACACAAAAATGTTCCTGTCCTCAATGGAATTCACTTTTCAATGCAAACTGAATATAAAGTTAATTTTAATCCGACAAGAATACCTCAGACTAGGTTTCTGAACTAATTACATTCTATCAAAATATTGGTCCTTACTTTTTATTATATTTCTGTTTAAAGCTATTACAAATCAATTTTGATAATGCTTTTTGACATTGAATCCATGTCCAAAGATTAAATAATTCAGACCACAACGTTTGTTTTTTACCCATGTTATCCTGTTGTTTATGATTTTAAAATTACCCTTGTCAGGGTGTTTAAAATTACCCACATAAGGGTGTAAAATTACCCTCGTCAAATGCACATTGTTTAAAATTACCCTCGTAAGGTTGTATAAAATTACCCTCGTCACATTGTTTAAAATTACCCTTGTCACAGAGCTAACATTAAATATGTTTAAATTGTTGCAGAACTTTGATTTAAAATATATTGTAAAACAAAAACAAATGTATAAAACAGAACAAGCCTATTTGGAGGCCATCATACTTGTGGACCATAAAGTCTATCAATCACACGTTTTAATTATTATAATTATAATCAACCCTAAGGAAAAACAATGAGTACAGTATTCCTCACAGTACAAATTAATCGCCATCTATTAAAAGTGATATAAAGTATCAGAAATCAATGCCAACAAAACTCAATATTCTGTCTCTAAACTGTCATGGTCTTTCTTGTGGCAAACAGTATTATAAAAACCCTGAAAACACATTATCATTTTTTCAAGAAACATTATCATAAAATGACTAGTTCATCACCTATATTTCAGGGTTTTTACAATTACTGGACATTCCATTCTACATGAATTGCATTATAAACCAACAATCGACTATAGTATTATTGACAATCCTTGCCGGTGAGACAACACACCAGCTACATGTGTATAAAAAAACGGAACACAGAGAGACACAATGCTATTGTTATTGCTTACAAAGTCATTGTTTAAGACCGATATATCAAATAGAAACATGTATCAATGAATCTGAACATGGATACGCATTCAATATATTTACATGAAAGATGCTGGTCTCGCGTCTGGTAAACCAATATAATTACAGACTAATGGAGACTGCTGAAAACTAGCACGTCTGTGTAGGATTACCACTGACAGTAGTGTCCCTACTGTACCAGTTGAGGTACTGATTAATACAAATTCTAATTGTTAAACCACAGTTTATGCCACATTTTTAAATGATCAGGTATCATTGGTAAAAATTGCACACATACATAAACAGTAAAGTAACTGAGACATCAAGTTTTGGAATGACAGTAACATTCTGGGTACATCAATATTGGTTTTGTGTAAGTTATCTGTAAAACATGTTAAGACATATTGGTATAATCTTCAGAAATTAGTACATGTATTACCTTCCTGTAGCTGTCAAACTCTGGAGACAGACATGACTAAATCACTGGAGACAGACATGACTAAATCAGTTGTCTCTTCATCCTGGTTTTATCACAGACGACTTGCATTAGTCTACATCTATCATTAAGTAAAGGCCTTATCCTGAACAACAATACATTGGAGGGTGACAAGACAACAAGTGCAACAACACAGCTCACTTATAAACAACACAATATCTCATGTAAAAACATCACAGCACATTTGGCAGGGGAAAGTACATGGTAATTAGTTCTAAACAACGCCTCAATAACCGTGGTCAAGTGAGCCAAACAAAGCACGTACAACTTCAGTTTAGTACCGTTGGTCCAAACAAACAAACAACCTTGGTAACGTTGGTCCAAACACAAACAACATTGGTCCAAACAAACATAAACAACCTTGGTAAAGTAGGTTAAAACGAAGTATAATCAACATTGGTCCTAACAAGGCATCAACACCATTGGTTGTACTGCATGGTCAGAACAAGTCAAATGTAAAACTGGGAAAGATAACAAGCAAATTATGTTAAAACTTTATACTTTGGAATGTTACTGTAATTTATAATTAATTCGACCATTTAACAATTTTGATGAGTGTAAATCTAATCTTGGCCACAATATTCATACAAGATAAAAACATTTCCCATTCTCACTGATGTAATTATATTTTAAGAAATTAATTTTTGCATTCCAGACCAGATCATCGGTTTTATTTTATACATGTTTATTACCAAAATATTGAACAGTGGATCAGGCACACTTATTGACAACTTATGGATTCTCAGTGATAGTCCATCTTTTGGATGTATTATATCAGTATTTTCTATTAAATAACACCAGAACACCTAAATTTATGGAGAGACTTTCTCAGACTTTTGTCTTCACTATTTACATAAAATGATAAAGGAGGCACTGCTTGTTTTTATACAACTCTGACCTATGCCACAAACAAAGATCCTTTTCATTCAGAATTGGCAACGGTCCAGTTAACTGGAAACATGTTTTACTTAGGGAGCCATAAACAAAACCCATGGCAATTTTTAGGCACTCCCAAAAATAATTAATATAATATTATGTTGGTCCAGCTATTTCGTTTGTTTACCACCAAAATAAAGTCTCAAGACCACATTTTTAACAGTGTTCAGAATAACACTTACCTGACAAATATACAATATTATAATGTTAAAAAGTTGAAAATAAAACCAAATAAAAATTATTGATTTACTAAACTACATAAATTAATATAAATGCAAATTTGAAGAAATGTAGAAACATCACAGTTTTCATTAGCAATAAGGAATTCTTACAGATTTTGTTCCAATATCACGAAATCCATCTTGGTAAAGATGTATGTACAGTGTCTATTTACAAAGGTGCATTGGATCATTTAAACTTCGATAGGACATGGCACAACGTTTATTTCTAGTAACACGCTGAGTACCAGGAAAATCACATAAAGCACCAACATGCTGATACCAAGCATTCGACTCATCCGCCACTTCGATATTGCTATTGAGATAATCACTGCCATCAACATTAAAAACAGCAGACATATTGAGCATGCCAGTCCATTACTGTCAACATCGATGGGTTTTCCAACATACACTGCCTCATACAGCAACCATGGTATTGGCAACCTGCAGGTAATAGGAACATTTGTTAGAGTAAACATCAATGAAACTTCAGTATAGGGTATATTATCAATAACATGTCAGCACAAATATATTAACATGTAAGGATAAAACTATTTTGAAATATGCAAGTAACAGAGATAGAGGACTATAATTACCCCATGGTGATGTCAAAGATGTTACTGCCTACAGAACTGGATACAGCCATGTCCCCGAAGCCTTTCTTAGCCACAATCACACTGGTTATGAGATCCGGAATACTTGTGCCAGCAGCTAGGATGGTCAGACCCATCACCTGTGTACAGATAATTAGGTCACATGACAAATTTACAAGTTTTAGTCTCTCAAAGCAACTAAAAAATTATAAACTCATCAATATTTTTAACTCCTTAAACTGGTTTCAATTCAATTAAAGCATGAGTACTACAAACAAAACATTATAAGCCTATCAATAATTCTAACTCTGATTCAGGTTTCAATATGTAGCTTCACAAATTCAAAGAAGCAAAGGAGTATGTACTAACTGTTAGGGCAATTACATTTATGTACACCCCCTGGTAATAGTACACATGTTTTGTAATTTTCATTAAATTGTACATGACTAATAATTTTGAAAAATATATCTGACAAGAGGCCCATGTGGCCAGCATTGCCCACTTGGCCGGTAATCGTGGATATCAGAAAGTTATTACATGGTGATCCAAACTTGTCTTGCAATGATAATACAGAAATTGGGTGACTGCATGGGTTTCCATTTCATTTCACTTCATCATCAACAAATCCCCCCTCTCTCCCTATATTTCTATAGTAAATATTGAAAATTTCAGTCGTATTGACAGAAAATCTACTAGACCAAGTGTGTGGCTAGGGTAACTGTACACCCCAGTTGTTTGACTACATGTGAAGGCCTTAATCTCAATAAGTTAGACAACCACAGGCCCATGGACCTTAATAGCTCTCCTGGTGTTCTATTTTCAATTTAAAACCTGCTGAATACCATACCAGTTTATTAAAGGAGTGTAAGAAATCAAGCTGCAGGAAGGAAAAATCCCTTTGAGTGGGTAAGACACCAAGGACATAAGTCAGTATATTCTTCATGCCCAGCAACTTTGTATATCATTATGGAATGAGGATCTCAAAGATTTCCATGTTATGCACCGGGGAGTTAGTCCCCACAGGTAGTTCTCAATTTCCTCTAAGTCAATCCTGGAAGCTTGAATGTCTTCTGCCCTTCATGCCTAGCAATTGTATATTTGGTTATAGGGTGGGGATGAAAATCCCTCCATCCATAGGCAAGATGAAGGATTCTATTGATTTCATTACCTCTATTTCACCTATTGGGCCCTGACCCTCTGCCCCCAGGGGCCACATCCTCCGTTTAAAAAAATGAGTCCCCTTTCCGCAAGGGGACTCGAGACAAATTTGGTTTAAATCCAGCAATTCATATGGAAAGAAAGTTCTTTTAAAAGATTTCCCACTATTTCCCCTAATGGCCCCCACCCCTCTATCCCTAGAGGACCACACCTCTGTTAAACAAACTTTGAGTCCCCTTTGCCTACAGATGATCTAGAATTATATCTGGTTCAAACCCTTCTCTTCATTTTCATAATTATGAAAGGAGAAATATTAAAAAAAAATCCTCTATTTTATTTCTATCAAACTCCACTGAGCTGTTAAGAACTTTAAATAGTATTTTAAAGGAAAGGACAGCAGATGCTGCGCCATGGCATATAAGCTCTCCAGCCCTTCGGACCAGGTAGCTAATAATACTAGGTCTTGCTGCTTACGAGAGTGATTTATAGGGATTTACTAAACATTGAATTTGTTACATTGGATGAAGGTCAAAGTCATTAATATGAGCAAACTTCATAAACTTTCACCCTAGGAAGCTGCATTTGACAGATATTATTGATCCTGGGCCTGTAGTATTTCAGAGCATTATGTTTACTGGGGATTTAGTTCAGAAGAGAAGCTTATTAATCTTGATCTCCAAATGGGAGCTTGACTTTGAAGCACATTTGAAGCTTTTGACACATACCTATGAACATTCAATAAGTCACGTTGAAACACACAAATGATTCTGTGATATTAAGTTGGATATTAATATAAAAATCCCTTTAGTCTTGGTGTGGTTATCATAGCTGCAGAACTTTGTTCATAACAGACCTAAATACAAAACTTAACCAAGGTCACTGTGGTCAAGGTCACGCTCATGGTCGAAAAAAGCTGTGCCTTATTCAACTCATACAGGTGTATAAGCATGTTAAGTTACATAACCCTAGCTGCAGTATGTAGTCCATAAACATTTTGATTATTCTTTCCAAGCATAAACTTCAGAACAAAGCCAAGAGGCACAGAAGATAGAGGACCTACCGCAGGAGTTAATCCAATAGCTTCCCCTGTTGTGTTGGCCCACCACACCATCAGATAGGAGAAACCTCCAATCCAAAATATACTGCCAAAGAATGTAACCATAAACCACTTCTTCTTCTCCTGCAATAGCAAAAAGCACTATATATATAGTATAACAGGAGATTCTTCACAGTACAGTGAATGTATAAAGAATTAATTAGCATCAATGAACTTCAGTTAAAACCGACCAACATGAATAGTATGCATCAATGAAATTATTTTAGAATGTAAAACCATAAAAAAAGGTTTAAGTTAAATTGTTCATATACAATTAGTTAACCTCCATGATATTTTGATTTGAGACAACTTTATACTCCATTAAATGTTTTATCATATGATGAGATGTAATAGTAATGGGCAAAAGGCATGTTTTCAGAATTTTTGCATGAAACCTTTGATTTAGATAAGACTGTATAACGAATGTTATCGTTGGTTCTTAATCAAGAGGTCAGTAAAATAACCCGATCTCCATTAGATCAGTAGAACTTAGGTCCTATGGAACTTCACAATTCGACTCAAGCTACACTGTTACCTCTCGTCGCACGTCGGGCAGTGTGATCCAAAGAACATAAATGATTGGAGCAACGATGATATAGTTGATCCGTTTCTTCCAATTATCTGGCCAGCTCAGGTCCAGGGGCTCCTCATCCTCTACCAACGGATTCTGTAATGTACGACCATGGCTAGCTACAGTACTGTTATTGAATACTTTTATCATGTCCTTCTTTATACAGTCAAAAAAAGTCTATTCATTAATTCCTGAAGTATTGAAGTCGATTCATGTTTCTATTAAATTGTACATTTGTAATTATCTGTATGTACATGTACATAATTCATATTTTACATGAACAAAGTAATGATGTATAGTTTGATAATTTTCAGTTGTAGATTACAATTTTCCATTTTCTTTCAGAAGTACATCTAACATAACTTCATGTCTGTCAATGAATGCCATGTTTGATATATCGTTCTAAATCTACAGTACATGTATAGGTTCAGCAGTTTCCAATTAAAGTGTACAGTATTTCCCTTCAGGGGTGTATATCTCTGTTTCACATACTAAGTTCTATTATTGTTATACTATTGTGTCTCATAAATAAGTAAACCAGTTTGTACTTAATGAGGGAATAACTTAGACAGCTTGCACATTAGGTCCAAACAAAAGAGCTACTATTGTATTCCACTGTAGGACGACACAGTTCACTAGACTAGTCCTGACATACCAGTAGTATAACTATCAGCTGATCCCTGATCAGACATACCAGTAGTATAACTATCAGCTGATCCCTGATCAGACATACCAGTAGTATAACTATCAATTGATCCCTGATCAGACATACCAGTAGTATAACTATCAACTGATCCCTGATCAGACATACCAGTAGTATAACTATCAACTGATCCCTGATCAGACATACCAGTATCAGACATACCAGTAGTATAACTATCAACTGATCCCTGATCAGACATACCAGTATCAGACATACCAGTAGTATAAC
>JAUMHH010176885.1:6322-32050 GCA_032359455.1 Chlamys rubida
ACCACGGGTGTAATATAACTGTAATTTATCAACCACGGGTGTAATATAACTGTAATTTATCAACCACGGGTGTAATATAACTGTAATTTATCAACCACGGGTGTAATACAACTGTAATTTATCAACCACGGGTGTGATATAACTGTAATTTATCAAGAAACCAGGAAAACATTACACTTCACGGGATAGTATGTAAGAAGACTATTGCTAAATGCCTTAAACCCATATTTCAGGAACTACAATTTATACATTGATGAATCCCACGGTTTTTTCACGATTATATAGACTTCAATATATCAATCAGTTCAAGTATAAATTGAAATATTTAAAACAATTCGAATAAACTGAAAATATAAGTCTTCATTGCCTACTTAATATTTCCATCTTAGTCTTTCATCCTATTGTTACCTATTCGTCCGTGCTGACCTGGCCTTATCATTCTGCTGCTGTTTGAGTCCTTCTGTACTACAGTGGTAACATTATTGAGATAGTATTCAATTGTTCAATACATCAGCATTTAATATTGTATGGATTTCTTTTAGTTTTGCCACAATGCATTAGATGTAAATTACCTCTCCGTAATATAAAACTTGTGTCAAATCTATATTCTAATTAATTTTGTTTGCTGTCGATAAACCCTGTTTTGTTTCATATTTGACGAAATAATTATCTGTGTGATTTGACGACACAAATATTTAACACATGTATCAAAATCGATAGTTATGTTAATTATCATAGCCTTCGAGAGACAGAGAAAACGGAAATGATCTATTCTAATAAAAACCGGAATTGGGTTGATTGGTACACGACGTCCAGGCTGATTGAGAAGTTTGGCAGTGGCGGCCAATGTAGGAGTAATTAGACAGGCATTGTGTCGTCTGAGCCCCAGACACAAACCTGGCAAGACCCCGTGTTATCGCGAATGAGTGACACCCGACAATGCGGATCGTCAAAGGACCGTGGCACTTATTGGTGACCCTCTGACTCTTTGTGGAAAGATACCGCTCCGTTTTGTGTTTGTAGCGACTCCCGTCAATACCTCCCCTAATGCACATCATACCTTAATTGTCAATTGTAAAGACTCATTCTATGTCTTATCGTCCAATCTATGACAGACGCCTTTTTGTTATTTTAGTGTTGTATCTTATTCTAACAAAACAAAACACAAGAAACTTTTCGATATGTGATACTTTAATTATATTAAATTGAAAAATTAGTCTCTTTTTGTAGTCGTCAAGTTCTACAAATTCCAAGGTTGGTTTCTGTATGGAGATAGCCGTATATAAAAGCGCTGATTTTTATCTCAACCGATACAAAACCGATAATTGGCGGTGGGGGTGATCTCCCTTTATTGTTAGTCTTCTGTAATGTCTCAATTTGAGATGCTCCTAGTGATACATCGCCATTATTCCGGGTAGATGGTTGGCGCTAATTTACGACAGGACAAGAGCGTGCCAGGCAATACGTCACGAACAGATGTACATATCTTATACTAGCCAGCTTCTCGTTAAATTCACCTGTATCAAATTATATACGCTTTTCTTTTCATCCACATAAATTACCAATTCTTGTATGACTCTGTTATCCTGGGTTGTAAAGCCTTCTGACCCTATATTTAAACAAAGTACAGATATTATCCAAAACAGTACACCTGCTCATGACCGAGTCTAAAAATAACAATTGGTTTAAAACCAGGACAATGTGATGTAATTTTGAAAATAGAATACGATACTTTTGATTTTTTAAAGTAATAACGATTTGAGCGGAAATCCATAGAATATTTCACATCAGATAGGATAAATAGATCGCCTTTGTCAAGGCAAACGAGCAACATGTGCATCCTGACTTTATCTTGTCGATATGCTAATATATGGAAAACGCGGGAACTCTTTCGAAAAAAAGGTAAAAAAGGTACAAAATTAACGTGCGTTCTTGTATGTCGAATGATATGAATAGCTGTCATTATAGACAGCTATTTACTAACTTTTGTTCATATAACGGCTATCTAAACCCTATTGTTCAGCCCTTTATCATCTTAGCAATTAGTGCAGTAAAAATCTAAATATCTCATGTATGATGATAGTTTTAAGAGTTCTATCTTTAAAGTATTTTGAATAACCATAAATGCTTATATTTATTTTGTGACTATTTTTTCCAATTATTTCAATAAATATTTTACTGCAATGAAAGGTGAAGACACGCCCCTGTCCATGCAATTAGGTTTAACCTGGTTGTCAACATATTTGCAACTTAAAAGGAATCCGTGGTGCAGAATCATTATGTTAGTTAATTAATATCCATAAATCAAGACTAAAAAGTCGCCCACAAGGCTTCAATATTTTCCTCAGAATTATCTACAGTTTAAAACTTGACCTATTAAATATTCTGTTTAACGTGTGGTTACGTAATCAACCCGTATCGGATAGACTTCCGGTAGCCTGTCACTCGGACATATGTTATGACACACCCGACACAAAGAGACAAGTTTCAAATTATCTGATCCATGTGTTCATAATTAAGGGCGAGAGTAAATGCATTTTTCATAATACAAATTAAAGCATGTACGCCATTTTTTTTAACCGAGCTGCTATCATGTGTCTTGAATAAAGGCAGATGCTTGATGTTTTTCTGACAAATTAATAAGCATTATCACAGTATAACGTAATTGCAGTATTAGAAAAGCTTATTTTTTAATGTGTATGAAACTTATTATCATAATGGCTTTACTAAAGAGCGATCGTACATGTCAACAACGTTTTAATTTGTAAGACAAGCTACTCATGTTTCCCGTAATGCACGTGCTACCGCAATGCAACAGTCTTCACCTCCTCGTTTACTTCTAGCATGGTTTTACTTCCGCTTCCGTTAATGTCCCGTCCCGTACGTCATTGCTCAATTCCTCTTCGTTCTTCTCACCTTTTGTAACTAAAATGAAATATTACCGAGATTTTATCACGCTATGAACTTTTTGTTAAATATCATCCACTGTCTTCAAATATACTGCTAATGCTATTTATTTAGAAGGCTTCCTTTTCGATTTTCGCAGTACCATTTTTCTCTGTAAAAAACAACACGCAAAATAAATAGCAAATTAATCCATTCTTACTGTAACACCCTTTGTCAGGGTCATGAGATATTTAATTCGCGAAAGTAGATTCTGCAAAATTCACCATTTTAGTAAATACTTCCTGTTACAAATGGTGTCCATGGCCCTCCCTGTAGTGACAGAGAGTTATAACCAGGGTTGTTGTGGTGCTCTGTATGGAACACATTCTTGAAAAAAGGGGAAGTGGTGCGGCAGGTCATTTTACCAATTTTGGAATATCTCTGCAAGTTATCGGAAGGTTGTGCTAGATTTGAATCTTGAGTGAAGGCCCAACGAGAATCTGTCCGTATATTAACGGGATTTCTATCATAATGTCCGTAGTGATGCTTTATAAATTGAACCAAGTCTAGAACCCTTTCTTGTCGAGGTAATCGAGAAAAATTCCAATTATTATATAAGAACTACTTATCATCTTAAATAGACTATTTTAGGAAAAAATAACCGTTACGCCATAAAACACAAAACAAGAATGTTACACCGATCAGATTGTCCCTAATTCCTTTTGGATGTATTGTGTTTGTCACTAATTTTATATCCACAGGCTTCGTGGAATGTGGTTGTAACGGATTTGAGTTCATACCCGTATGAAATAAAAAAAATGCCGTTCAATCCTCATATCAACACACAGAAATAAGTTTTGTCGTAATTTTGAAATGATATTTTAATAAAACATATTTCTGTAAAGAATCAACATTTTTCAAGATGTTGATAATTTTGCAGTGGAGTCGAGATCTCCACAGACGCACAAGAAAGAGTTATTTGTATTAACATCCCAAAAAGTGTTGCCTGTTAGGGTATTGCAATGCTCAATGCCACTGACAATATACATTACAGTGTAAAATTGAGGGAAACTAAATAAATATATTTTATATACAGAAATATATTAAGAAGATTTAATGACATGATATACCCTAGCAACATTTTAGGCGACCCAATGAATACACCAAGCACGATTACCAACGCTTCTAAAAGGGTCCTGCACTTAACTAAGAAGAAGAAGAAGCTGCCATTGGAAATACTTAAGTGACTCCTTAATCAGAAGAATAACTAATTTCAATTAGGCTATTTATAACGAAATCACTCCGTACCAAATCTTGTGTATTTTATCATTAGATTTAAATGCGCTGGTGCTGACAGTTTACCCGGAATCGACCAAACCTATATCCTACTATCGACCAAATATATTCAAAGGAACTTTGACTTTTCCTGTATTCTTCATTTCTGTCACTTTCCATAAGTCACAAACAAACAAAACCGATGTATGTGCCTCTTCTCTATATTAAATTCCATTCTAATGTTGTAGTCATTTCCCGGCGTGAAGAGGCCACACGACCACGAACAATAACCACTGTCAAATTATACAAAGTATTGTTCACTTAATCCATGATTTCGTTTCCTCCATTACACTTACAATTTCTTTAAAATACTATATCATCTTCAAAACAAATTTATGCTGGGAGTTCAGAATGAGAAGGAAAGTGTAACGACATATGTGTTTTTCTTTGAGAAATGTCACAGAGATACGCATATTATAAACAAGAAATAAATTGTCTTCCCGCGGAAAGTTAACAATACTTTCTAGGACAGGTTGTAATTCTATAGTGCTTGTCCCTTGCTGGCCGGAGAAGCAGCTGCTCCCGGCAAGATAATTTCCCCCGTCTTCTCTACACGGACGGTGGACACTGGTCATTGTTGGAATGCACCGTTCCGTATGTTAATACGCTTTTTGAGCGTTTGTTAAGCAATTGTGTTTTATTGGGGAAATGTTTTAAACCCGAACATGAAGAGGCACTAAATATGTTTGTTTCTTGATCTTTAATGACCCTGGAATTAGGTTTAATAATACCCGGGTCGAGTGTCCTCCCCTTGAAAGGTTGTCTTCCTATTGACTACGGCTATATCTCGAACGAAACAATGTATTTCAAACATGCCAACAAAATTGGTTTTAATGTGTAATAAAAGAAGAATAGGAGTACTGAGTTGTTTGAAATCAACTGACGCTGAACGTATTAATGCTGTTTGTTTTCTATACGGGGTGAGAAGATTCGATCTAATAAAAAAAAGGTGAAGACTGCTGAACAACTTTCCCTCTGTAGTCGGTGTTTGCTTGATGTGGAGATGTCTGCCCGTTATATCAAAATTATTTTATTTATGCCATACAAAGTTTAGTGTTACTGCCTTAGTTCAATTTTGATAACAGTGTTGTATATGGACATAAACGTACGAAGGGATGATGTCCATATGGCTACCGTAAATCACAAGGATTATAGAGTTATATTGTTCAGCTGGTAATACTATTCATATTGTTTAAGGCGCCATTTCATTGGTTGATAGTTTAAAATCGAATGATATAAATGGAGCTACTTTCCGTTAACATTGTAATGATATGGCATTTTATATATTTAGCCACCAACCGTCCGCTGATTTGATGACATTGTAATACACTGTAACACACACGTACCATGCTTTCTGAAATCCATTAAACACCACAAGAAGCGACTTGACATTAATGTTTACCAATTTCTTCTTTCCGTCAGTCGTCGCCTCCCTTGACACAATGTCACTGTTTCGGGCTGAAGCATTTGTGGTTCTGTGAAGACGATAGCGGGAGTAAGCCTTGACCGATTCATACTATTCGGTTTCTCGTTTATTGAGACTACGAACGAAATACCCAACCGATGTTTATGATTCTTTATGATCAGCCGAGTTATTCTAGATATTAATGTAATCATTACCTTTTTCGTAGTATTTGCTGTTGACGTCATGTGCTCATGTTTTCTAGTCGTAATTGAAGGTTTTTACATTTTATAGGGCAACATGGAGAGTGTGAAACCGAGATATAAGAATTATTTCCTTTCCCTCTGTCCTTATTATAATATTCAAACACGTTATCTGCTTGCAACCCTCAATGCTTTAAAACTTGATGTTGCCATTGACATATTCACAGCTTTTCTGTAATGAGAATCGACCATTAGAAATAATCACTGTAATATTGAGAAAGTTGCAAAATGAAATCAAATCGAAAGAAAGGTTCAGGTAAATAGAAGAAACTACTGAAGTGTCAACAAAATCATTTTTCGAACTCAAAATCGATAAAACAATGGCAAAAGATAAACAATGGCAAAAGATAAATAATGGCAAAGCATAAACAATGGCAAAACATAAACAATGGCAAAATATAAACAGTGGCAAAACATAAACAATTGCAAAACATAAACAATGGCAAAACATAAACTATGGCAAAACATAAACAATGGCAAAACATAAACAATGGCTAAACAATGGCAAAACATAAACAAGGGAACTATTTACATGGATACCATTGCAAAAGTACAAGGAGAATAAGACCAGGTGTTCCGGAAGGGTAAACGTCTTCTGCTTCATCGAAGACACCCGCGATGTAAATCTAAGTCGAATTCAAGTAATGTCACTTCTGGCATCGAGAATCCGATCAGTGACAGCAAAATCAAAAGGCACTCCAGTGAGTACAATGGAAAAAAACATCGATCTTCACATCACAAAAAGAAATAGCATATTTTCCTATAAGACAATAAAACTTGTTTATAGTCTTCAACAACCTGCATCTTTGGAAACCCCGTTTTTTAAGATTGTCCGTCAGCAGTCGACATATGTCACGTCATGATATTCGGAGCAATCTCTTGAGTACCGAATCTAGTAGTGTAGGGATGTTGCTATCAAGAAATGCAAAGTTCTCGATAGGAAAGTCGAAATCGTCCTGCTTATCGTGCAGCTTAGTAATAAGCCTTCACTGTTAGTTATGTTGTAAGTATCGAGGAAAGCGGCTGAAGATGAAGAATCTGTGATGTCCTTGATTTCAAGCTCCGGGGGATATATACGATCGATGTGGTCAATGCATTTCTTGTTATATCTGAATGTAACAATATAGGACTTGGCTTTTCTTAGAGTCGAAATCGCGTTTACATTATTTTATTTCTTTGAAAGTCTTTCTAATGTAAAACGTTGAATGTAAAATGCCGTTCATTGTACACTGTGTTTATTATATTGTAATGTGAAGTAAACTTATAAATGTTAATTTCCTATACTAAATCCATGTTGTTCAATTTAGCATAAACATAATTAAGTTTAAATCATGCAAGAATTGTCAAAATCATTGGAATGTTTCGCTCATAATATATAAAATAAAGGGACCGAATTTATTGAGTCAGATTGAAGAGAATGCCTTATAACAAGGGGTAGTATTTAAATACAAGTAAAACAACAAAAGCATGCCATCTTTATCGTTTTGACCTCGAAAGTACGTCGATTTGTAGCAATTATGTAACTTCAAATGAAAACTGTAACGCTATCTCTCTGTAAAATGTTTCAATCGGTTTCGAAAAAATATCTTTTAAGGTATAATTTAAAATTGCAGTTTAAACTAACAATTTTTGTTTGTTGTATCAATTTCTACTCAAACACTGGGGTAACGTAACTAATTATCAGAGGACTACAGAATACATACCCATGAAACTAATTGATATGAGTACAATATCATATACATGTAGAGGTTCCCCAACGAGTGATGGTTGGTTATCACATTTATCTAACTCGAGTTAGTTAATTTTCAAATTGTATAAAGCCACAAGGTTTCCGATTTGAACATTTACAAATAAGAGTTAGATAGATGAACATGATAACCAGCATTCACTAGTTTGGGGGCCTTTTTATAGCACAACGTGAATTTATTTTATCTAGAAAACCATGTTTGTCTTTGTAATACAGTATTCCTGTTTAAGGGGAAACATTTGCCAGCAACTATGACGTCACAATGGAAGATGACACCGCAAGGCATTGTTACTCGACGTCATAATAAGAAGATGGACCAATGAAACAACGTCAATGGTGTTACCCACTAATTGGTAACCAAAAATGTCTACCAACTCCTAATGTAGCAGCATTATCAAAACAATTTAACCTTTTAGAAAAGTGTTACATGCAGTAGATGCCTTCCACAGAACAAAAAGAGACAATTATTTGTATCTGTATATAATTCATGACGTTTTAAGGTATGTTCACTTAATAGTATCTAGTTACATGTAAACATGAGTAGATCATTAAATAAATTATTTTAAATTAGTTTAATTGTTGTATTTAACGTACAAAGTAACAGATTGGTCGCCTTTAAAATACGCACCTTCTCAAAATACAGTTTCTCGTCGGCGTCACACGTGGAAAAACACTTTGATCAAAGTGGACATGTATCGTTTTCTTGATAGATACTGGTGAAAATTACCATAACAGTTTGGAGATAAAGATCTGTACTTGTTTGTTTAAATGTGACAGTTGAATTTTGTATTGGAACATCAAAGTTACTAGATTTGACAGAGTATAATTTTAATATCTCGGCTACTTTTTTTACCCGTTCACAATCTATTACGTTGTCACAAGTTTCAGTTATGAAATTTATTTAAAATTCATGTGTTGTGTTACGAGTATTATGAACTGTGAATGAACAAGATTAAATGTCACAAATGGAATCTAAGAATGACAAGGCAGATTTTATACACATTTTATTCCGTTATGGTTTCGTTTTTACCTGTGAATGTAATTGATAAATCTGTCAAGAATGGCTTTTGTGAATTTGACTGTTAATATGCAAAGAAAATTGAAATTCATTACACAAGATACAAACATCTTCTTGCAGCTCCCGAAAAACTAATTGCATTTGAGAAAAAATGTGCTATACGCGTCACCATTTATAAATCAAATGAGGCTATTGTTGATTTCACAAATACATCATGTTCTAAGGAAACAGCTAGTCCCCTGAAAATATCTATCTATCTTTGTCAGTAAACAAGCACCATTAGCTTTACCACGACAAAAGGACAGATTTAGATGCATGCAGTGACACAGTGAAAACGTGGTTTTAATTATCACTTCGTAATGCCACATTGAATAATTCTTATTTCGATTTTATTTTCATGTCAATACCTACGTAGGCTAATAGCAAAACTTTGTTTTAGCAAAACTACGAACTGAACAAGTGGCTGTGTCTATAAACGTACATGTATACTTAAACAATAAAGACAAAACATATGCCATTTTTCTTATTATTTGTATAGCATATTTCACAATAGCCCTAGGCTAATTCAAAATTGTGACCACCCAGGATGCAAGCGACACTCAGTGTTGTTGGATTGGAGGGAATTTCATGGACCCGAAACGTTCCACTCATTTACTTTCCATTACAGAGTTAACAACTGGGAAATGCTTCATGATGGTGTAACAGTCACACGTTAGTACACCTCTGTGTGAGTGTTAACTATATTACTATGTCAATATTTATACATAAAGAAACAGCAAATAGAACTTCTGACCAGATCACCACGGTATATCGTGTACAATTGAGTGTGTTAGTCCGAACATCAGATTTAACTGGAAAAGATTTGATAAAGAGGATTTTCCAGATTAAATGTACTACACAATGATTGTCTTTTCAACACCATTCTCTTACAAGCTTGCAATAAAATATCAGGAGAGGTAATTGATACATTGTCATTTCTAAATAATTCTGCTCTTTTAAATGGGACATTTTCCAGCGTTATCGCTGAGAAAATGAGAAGATATATGACAGTCAGTGTGTCTTTAATTCCATATGACGATGCATTTTGTTATACGTTATCATAAAATGTGTTTTATATCTGGAGAGTTTTATTCTCTAAACCTTGAACACGAGACGGTCTCTATGATACAGGCAAGCTGATTGTAACGATGAAGTCATGCATATACTTCGGTCCGCAGATGGTACAATTTATTTGCATTTTTATCAGGAAAACACAATTATTTTTATAGCCTATATATGTCATACATGTTATATCTAAATAAGCATAATTTGATTTGATTTTAATCACTCGGTTATAATATTAGCTAAGTAACCAAGCCCATCTTTTAAAACCCGTACTTGAATAACAGTTCGTGAAATATGATGAAATATTTAATTAAAATATAAATGAAATATGGAAAATAATAACTGACAACCTATTTTGTTGAAATAATTTCCATTGTAGAAAAAAGTATCAAAATACATTTGTGACATGAGAATTAACATAATAGACTTTATTATCATGATGATGTGCCGCTGTTTCCAATTTTGTCAATAATTTCGACAGCGCCTCATTTTTGAAAACAGATGGGACATACGGAAATTATTGTTTAAAGCCTTAATTATTTCAAATAATAAGTCATCGCTGACTTTCATACGGATCCAAAAATTAATTTCATTTTTTTCTGACAAAGATGACAACAATGAAGTAAGTTTTCGTGCTCAAATTTTATGGCAAATTAAATGATTTACATTGAATTTATCAACAGTTTAACGCAACCTTACAATTGTCTACCGATGGTTTAGGAACGCTAGAAACAAATGATCAGGCAGCTTTGTAACTCTCTTATACTTTTATGAGCTGTCTTGTGTTGACGTTCTTTAGAATATATTTTGATATTTTGCCGACTTCTTTGTTTAAGGGATATTAGACAGTGTTGGTCGGAGTGCATCGTGAATTAAAGAAAAAAATTGCAATGCTTAATCTTAAATTTTCATTGAAAAATTACAGCTAAGGTCATATAGATATTTACAGAAAACTTTCACGTGAGAGGTGTTGGTCTTACCATGATATAAGTTGGAAATCGAAAAGTTCATATACTGTTGCTTTAAATTAATAGACGATGTTGTATAGTATATTGTAAAGTTTCTGTAATTAATATTAACGAAGCAAAGACAAGTTGCGACAGACAGAACCTAAATATTTCGGCGATGAAAATTTTCTCTGTGTACAAAATTAACCATGATGTAAATGAAGAAAAATCACAACGACAACTACGTGACCAAATCCTCGCTTATATAGCAAAGCGACATACCTTTTAGCCATTATCGAAAGTGACGAAGAGGATGATAAATTGGTGTTTTAGTTTGGCCAATCAGCGCTGCTGTTACATGTATGAGATGTCGGTGTGGACCTGTGTCTCACGTATAGCCCAGTGTACCGAGTTCCCATGAAATGATTTTTTGAAATGTAAAATTGAAATATTTTTGCTTTCATTCAAAAGAGATTGAATTTAACATTTTCTATCACATTAGAGCGAGTGTAACAGACTTTACTTGAATGAGAAAAAAACCGAACATTTAATGAATAAATCATCATAAAAGAGTAGGAAAAATTGAAACATTAAATAAAATTAAATATCCCAACAGAAGCGTATTTTTCTTTAAACATATCAAATATGTGTGTTATGAAGCATAAACAATATCTAAATGTTTCTTAAATGTTGCTGAGGTAATAAATAAAATATTATTCTACGAACACTCACAGTCTATTAGGACCTAAACAGGTGAGAAGTTATAAATTTACACTGATATCTCGATAAAGTGAGCAATTACTTTTCCGAAATGTGTCCACAAAGATTGCTAATAGTTAACAAAATAGCCATACAACCAATGTGGTTTATTGTCGTCACTTTGATCGGTAGCGTGTCGAGTGGATTTTTTGGGGTTTTACGCTCGCTTGAATGTTTAAGTGTTCGGCTATATAGGATGGTCACAAACCATTAGCTTTAGAGCCGAATGTATTTGTAACTTGTTAAAAGATACAATGAAGGGTTATTTCTATCACAAG
The DNA here is from genome assembly GCA_032359455.1 of Chlamys rubida. Classification (NCBI taxonomy): domain Eukaryota; kingdom Metazoa; phylum Mollusca; class Bivalvia; order Pectinida; family Pectinidae; genus Chlamys; species Chlamys rubida. Next base: position 18,062 of record JAUMHH010176885.1, read on the forward strand.
TAAATATCTGATAAACGCACTTAAACTAATCGCAAAAATAATAAGTTAAATCGCCTGGATCGACATATGGCTACATACCTTGCTTGAGGCAGGACATAAAACGCCAAATGATATTGCAGATTTTGGGACAAGGATTTTTTTCGGTGATAAAGTGTATATTTTTAAATGATACGATCTATCAAATTTTGCTATAAAGAATAACAAATGTGTGAATATTGAACCTCATACCTATCTGATCATAGTGACGCAGATGCTTGTCTTTTCAGCCTCATTGTCGTTTTATAGTCCCTGAGAAATTCTCTCCCATATCAAAGAATGTGATCTCGGACAGGCGTTAGGAAGTTACTTGGACTTTCAGTTTTATTGAAGTAAACAGTCCACTACTGCTCAGCCGATACTCAGTTAGGGCAAATAACTCATATTTTATCAACACATTAAGAAATATTCCCGAGGAAATATGTGTTTTCGTTACGCTGTATTTCCAAATTGTTCATGATTTTCAAATACACCAAACAACGAATCAGAGGATAAGTTTTTCGAGTAACTGATTTCAGCCTCGTGATAGCAAACCTATCATGATTAGCTATTTGTGTGAATATAAGTAAAATAAAACCTCGATATAACACCCACCTCATTTTAATAATCACCTCCACTATATAACGCCCACCTCATTTAAATAATCACCTCCACTATACAACGCCCACCTCATTTAAATAATCACCTCCACTATACAACGCCAAACATTCACTCTGTATCATTGCGTTACGTTTTCCTCTTACTTTCACATTTCTTGTTAGGACAACAAATACAGTCAATTTAATACGATTATCTTATCTAATTTCACCAGATTAAATGCTCATGTTGTTGCTAACCTGTACCCAATGTGATAATAGTTATGACAGTTTAGTTTTATGTCTTTTGCAGCAGAATAATCTGATAAAAGATAACTAAGTACGATTTATATCCATTCAAATGAGTTCAGTATCAAGTATATCTCGTGATCTTTAGTTCGTCGGTTATATATGAAAGTTTACACTCGATAAGTGATGTAAATCCAAATAAATGATCACAAGTTTGATATATTGTTTTCTCCTTGATAGGTTTCTCCTTTCTGAGCTAAAACACAAAACGACATTTTGAAATCACAAAGCTTGATTTCGCTCCTTAAAATTGCAAGAAAAATAGGGCACTGGCTAGGAATGCGGACCTATGGCAAACATAGGAGAATGGGAGGAAATGTTTCCAATAATGTTATCGGTCTCCTAGGTCTCCTCAATTCTAACCCATGGTTCTCACGTTCGTTAAACTCAAAGCGTGAAATAGCACCACATAACGTGACGTCACACCGTGTTTATTTACTTTTTAATGTATAGGAGAAACAATGTAAACATGAAATCTAATTTGCGATAAAAGGATACGTGATATATCCATTGTCATGAGTAAGTGAGTTAAAGAAAGTATAGTTAACTCGCTGAAGATAATGACTGACGATTACCTTAATCGAATGGACATACATTATAACACACTATAGATATTATTCACTAGAAAACGAAGAAATGAAGCACAGATTTGAATATTTTAAAAGAACGCTACATGTAAAACCCGTGTCTAAAGTGTTCGGAAACACATGTAGGATACAGCGAAAGTGGACAAGTGTCTCAAGACTGTTTAATAGGCTATATAACTGTTTTGCTATAACTGATATCTTTAACTAGTTTTTTTATGTAAAATAAGCAAGAACACATTGGGGGAATCAAAAGAGGTAATAAAGGAATTACTGTTATCTCAAAGCCTTCACAAATACTCACGTAATGCATCGTCAGGTTATCATACTTTAAATATTTGTTTTGTCACAATTACTCAGCATTAGGCTATACTAAACATACAGTCGAACCTGCTGTGGAGGCCAGCTATGTTCCGAGACCACTTTTGAGTATCCTAATTGTACCTAATGTTGATGGTTGTCCCGAGGGTGGTCTCTGTATGCAGGTTTGACTGTACATACAGTCTTATTCTGTGATAAATAACACACAGTAGTAAACACATATTGGTTTCTTTTTTCTTGTTCAACTGAACTTACCTACCTATGTGTTGTAAAAAGGCAACGCTAACGGACACCTGTACTTTACCTGTGTCACGTGACCAATTTAAAGTCCACAGTTTTTGTTATTTTTGAATTAGGATTCTTCTGTCGTTTCTTTTTAATATAGAATTCCTAAAATTATTTTTTGACCTAGGGAGTGCAACACAATAAAAAAAGTTAGAGATTTTGTCTGATATACGGTCGGAAAGTGTCTGGTTTATTTGTGGAATTATAACCGTTTTCATTGAACACTGTTAATCTAATTTAACCTTTAACTTCAATTTGATCGAAAATCAATTAAAGATACTCGAATATCTGTAGTTGACATTGTCCATGAGAAGTGCTAAAGGTCAGTAATGACGGACAGCTGGTGATCCCGCCCCGATAAGTCTATTGAAACTTTAGGGATTGTTATTGAAATATTCTATAAAATAATTAATATTTCAAATACGGGAGGGACCAGTGCGATCTAATGCTGTCGTTGCCTTTATACAAACAAGAAGCAAGGCACTTCACTGCCTTATTATATCATGTCACACGGGCTTTTGACTTCGTAGAATTTCTTTAAGAATTTTCATTGACTACATCGGTATACATATTAATTTAATAAAATACACACAAAAGGAATGAAGGGCCGTCGCCAGAATGTGTCTTTTCTGGCGCGTTTTGCCGACAAGTGGCATCTAGATGTATAAAGAAGTTTTAACTTCTGTACAATAGAGCACGAAATCACCTTTTTCTGTGTTTGTATTGTACTGATTTGCCTTATGAACGCTGTATAAACTGACTCATAGAGATTACACAGGACGGAAAAATTACACTTTTCGCTAAGGTTAGATACTATTATATTCCGTAAAGAGGAAATTAGAAACACGATAAGACCGTTTGGATGAATATGAATGATATTATTACAAGTTAAACAACGCTTACAGAGTTTAATATGCCTCAGTGAATCGGAAAATTGATAAAGGTACGAAGAACCGAGCACATTTTATTAATAAAGGTACACAGGTACGCCTAAGATAGAGACATGTGTTCTGGTGATAGCGAAGCTAACAGAATGTTTATTTCATTTGTCTGTTTATTCTTTAATCAGTTTGAAATATATATTTACCCGAATGTTTGATTAATTAATAACTTAATTGATCCATTTTCCACGATAAGGACCAAAGATAAAATATGATGGACATATTGTAGTCATGCCCGATACAATCTATTGAAACTTTAAGATATTCATTTTAATTCACATTTTTATTTATGTATTTTGTTTTTGTTATATTCTAGAAAACAATAAATGTTACAAATATGGGAATAGCTTCTTCTTTTATACTTTTAAATTTTACTCATTTTTCGTTCATTTGGTCTTATATCAACAATCAACCTCGATTCCCAGTCTCAATTGTCAAATACAGTTCTTTTATTGCATTAAAGCATATTGCGGATATGAGACATGTAAACCGTCGTGGTCGAAATTAACATCCGGATGTCATTATACTGATCTATATGCCATTTCACTTATTAGTTATGTTTTCGTTTTAATTGCTGATAAAAAATTGTTTTAGGAGGTCTTCACAAACAACAGGCAAACATATCTGCACTAAATCATCTTTGGTGTTAATTAATTTGTAACACTTCTTCGTCGCAAAAAATCTGCATGTGGAATTGGATAACTTGTCTAAATGATTACGGTGTCTAACGTCAAACCTGTTTTTAAGGCGACTATCAAATAAGTATTAAATGACTATTATAAATTTTCGCATCCCTGCTGTGTTAACAAATAGCAAACCATTTGTAATATGACTAAATTTTAACGTAAAAAATGTCGTTTACCTCTGTGTATGCGTACGTTGGATATTACCACAAACACTTTTGGAAATAAATTAGTAAGAGCGACGGCCTCCAGTTTCATAAATTTTAAAAAGTCAAGAAGATTCGCTGTCGTTTGGACAATAGGAAATTGTCACCACATTTGAATTTCAGGTATGCCATTTAATAATTAAGAAGAGTTAATTTCTCAAATTGCCGTAGATCGAGTTATGTTACGTTCTATTCTGTTACTGTATCCTCCACAACGGTAACTATAGCCACGCTTCCAATTAGGCGGAGAAAAATGCTGCGTCACATACGAATGAACGTATTTGTAAGTAAACTGTACCAAAGCGCAACATCACCAGGTCATTTGTGTGTATTGGTAGTTTAACCTGGCAATTTAGAGTATATACAATGAAAAGTCATTATATATTTATTATGGGAACATGAATGACAACAGCAGTGTTGTTAATGCATTCTTGGTTGTGTTGATGTGAACAGGACAGATGGTTTGTTACTCGGTAAAGGTGTAACCTTCCGGTACGTGTGGGGTGTATTTAAAAGCATGACTGAGATGATATGTCAGGGCCAAACAAAGACACTGACGACGGTATTGTAGAGGAGAAGATGAGAATGGACAATGATACGACAGTTACAGCCTCAAATTAAATGTGACGATGAAAAGTCACAAACAGAGCTGACAGAAGTCGAAGATTCTCTGGTGTATGCTTATATTATAAAGCGTAGAAATGATAGTCACGGCTGAATCCCCCAAAATAATGTCGTCCTTTAAAACACAGTCATTGGTGTGTTGGATTGTTCTCTTAATAAAGCATTTGAATATTATTTTTTGCAGATATAAGACAATTTTATTTCTATATGAACATTTCATAAAATTCCTCCATGATTTATTTGTATGTGGAAACTTGGTTTGCATTATGGTATTATCGTTTTATCGTTTACGCTCTCTGACCAACATCTTCAAAATTCCAGGGGTTATGCTCATTCACATTCTCTGAACAGAAAACAGTAGTGAGCCTAGCCCCTGGAATTTCTAGAGTGTCTAACTAAATATTATTTTAAACCAATTAAAGACAGGAATGCAACAACATTCCTAAAAACAGATGATATCATGATATCAATTTGATAAAACATTCCTAGCAGTATTGTTTTCCAAATCGTATGCTTAAACTCTGTTTTATTACATTAGTTCTCCCCTATATTTTTTTTATTTATTTATTAAGGCAGTGGAATTTGTAAAATCTAATCACAGAAATAAAAATCCAATTTCAAAATATTCATTCCATGATGACATGAACCAGCTAGTAATATTAGGACTTTCTAACCGGATCCAATGGCAATTCCTTAATAGATACATTTCTTAAAAGAGCTCATCTATTGCGCTGAATTACAGCAAACATGTCAACCATCAGAAATATAATTTTATTTATAAATCTTACAAGTTATTAACTTCTAAACACAATGAATCCTCTATGCTCAATCCTAACGCTTGCCATTTATATTTGACACTTACAAATCTTTTCTCTGCAATCTAAGGAAATTTAATAATATTTGGACGACATAAAGGCCAATAAAATGTGTCTTCTCTTCAGGACACTCTGGTATATAATTAGGTGGGCTGGCAAAACTTGAGGAGGTGGACATTTTCTTGCTTGCTCACAAATTACTCCAGCTTAGTCTCGTCCAATACTCAACACTAAACAATAAAAAGTCAAGCATGGCCTATTGTTCACATAAATTCAGTGTAACCGTTTCGCAGGATTTGGCGAGTAATTGAAAAGATTTATAAAATAAAATTACCAATTATTGACTTATTAGCTGTTATATGGCCCAAGGTGTTTATATTGTTGTTTATTTACCGCGTGTCGTGTTTGCGTTATGTCTAACGTCCATCCCCAAACCTTTACAAATCCCCGTGTTTGTGTACACATTAGAGCCACCAGCTACCCATTACATCTCACTGTGTGTAGAGGCAGGTGGTCCGTCCGTCCAGATCACGTCGCCATTGTGCACGTCGTTGCAGATTTACTTTGATAGATAGTTACACTTAGTTCATACAAAACATATAAAAATAAGACATTAAATCAGTCATTGTAAACATTGCGTCACTACTGTTAACGATTTATATTTCTTGAGTCCATCATTTTCGCGGTAATAACTCTGGGGTAGTTTATTGAAAGTTCCTTTATTTCAGTAGTCATTTAGATAATAGGATACGAAATCAGCATTTAGTGGACATCCAAGACTTTTTGAAAATAAGATATGACTTAATAGCAAAGGAAGATTATACAGTGGTATATGGACCATTAAGATGAATTTGAGTAGGTGATTTTTTTTATATGTATTAGAACTGAATACAATACAGACATATCCTAAGATTCAGACTAATCACCTCAGATCATATGAAGACATTTAGTTATATTTATATACATTTTTATTAAACAAAGCACTGGACCATAACTGATTTTGTTAAATACCCTTTTCCCGAAAGTGATCCAATGTATTTTTTCAGGCTCTTGCTGCTTATTTCGGATTCTAAAACAATACATTTTCCTTAAAATTGTAGTCCTTAATAACGTGATATTCAGGATCGAACTTTTACCAAAATTAAAATTAAGCTTAAGACGTTTGAAACAAATGAGTCCTGTTGTTATTCCTATCGAAAATGTTCACAGCTGTTAATAAATTTCATATATATGCAATGTTAAATAAGAACACTCTGTTGATATCTAGTTCGTCCAGAGGACGAGAACTGATTAGAATGGTAATTCAAAACTGTTCAATTATTCTGACTTGAACGATATTGACAAACATATATTGTTCATCTTGTTCCTCAATAATTGTGCACAGTAGCAACTGTTCAATATACTCTAGTTTACAAAAAAGATAAAAATTTAATTTAATCTTTACAGTTACATAATTTGAAACAGACGTGACTTCATTTTTTACGTTCATAAATATGCATGAAACCTCTTTAAACAAAAGCACGTGCTTAGAATACCAGATATAACGATTACATATGATCACAGCTTTTAACAAAGCATAGTTTGCTTTCGGGTCAAATATTTATCAGAATTTGATACCACACTTTTCCAAAGAATAGACCCACATTCTGGAAATACAAATGTTCCTTAATATGTTATAGTTTTATAGGTAATTACTTCACGACATATAAGAACATGTGTTTCAATTATGTAAACATAATATTCGATTTGAAGGAACTATGTTGATAATACACGGATACCTATCACAACAGGGAGCGGGTGGTTTATGGTTTGTTCGATACGGATATATAACAACTGTTTAATAAAAAGCCTAAGGAGTGCCGAACGTACTCAATGAAGTACCCTGAACAGTCATTACATGATAGCAAGGTATTTAATAGTTAAAGATTTTTTGTAACATGTTGTATCTGTGTTGACAGAAGATGAAAATGACATTCACCTCTTAATCTTTTGATAGGAAGATATATAACGGTCGTTCATATCTAATTGTCCTGGAACAATGTTCTTTTGTAGCGATGGGGTCACAGATGTAATCAAGGGGATCGTAATCGAACGCACGTGACCTGTGTCAATCTGGCATGTCGCTTCAAAGTTGTAAAAGTCACGAATTTCTCATAGGTATTATAAAATTAAGAGTTACGATATGTTACCCCATCGATTATGACATTCTCCTGTTAAATACTTGACAAAGTCACGAACGGATGTCAACGCTGGTTAAAGTGCATGCAAAATTATGTAATAGTTATCCATGTGAGGACAAGTTTCTTTTCTTCCGGTGAATTGTTAGTCTACAATGTAAGGACGATATCTTTTTGATATTATTGTTTAGTAGCTATATTTTGTAGATGAGACCTACTGAGGTAAGATGAGATGAGACTCTGATAGCTTCTGGTGTATGATGCCACAGACCACTTCTCTTTCTCTGTTATATAAGTTTTTACATACTTGCTGAGGATCTTGCTCTCACTTTATATATCAATATATGTCTGGCTTCCTTGTTAACTTTAACATTTATATCTGTAAATGGTTCAGGATCATATTAGTTTTCTCATTTTCGTTAAGCAACATAACAAACTTTTAAGGAATACTTTCAAAATTATTTCCTGTTAGCAGATCTTACATCGTTAATAAGTTTATCACTTTATTTTTTTCGGTATCATAGACGAGAGGAAGATACCAATGTTGAACCAACTCACATTCCTTTTTCCATCTTACCTGTTATTATTTGGTTTTTACTGTATTGACATACGCTTTATCACATTGGCGCTTGGTTTGGATGTTACATGAACTCTTTAACATAAACAAGATATGAATACAACCGCATCCCCCGCAGTAAAAAAGAAAAAATAGAAAAAATATTAAAATAATATAATTTGTTGTGTCACGGTGTTTATGAAAATAAGCGTCATGTAAAAGCTAACATTTCATCCTTTATCTTCTCAAATTAATAAATGCTAAATAGTAGCAGGTGATAGATGTGAGACAACTGATACAATTGTACCTTGGTGATCTTAGATGGCGTGGGCGTATGAAAAAGGATAGTACGGCGGACAGAAAACATCTGTTTTGAGAAATATTTAAGAATCCTATCAGGTTTTTTTTAGTCAAGAATGCATGTTTAACTGTTTTGATTTCAACAATGATTTGAAACTAAAATAAGCTGTAGGTGTATAGGCATTACTGAGAGCGACCTAACCAACGAGGTAAACACCATCCACCCCCTACCCAAGGTCTACTGAAGTCGATAGGCTTATGTCTGATATATATATTATATGGGTGTGGAGTGATAACTAAATTCATCTTCAATTATCTAATAATTACTTTATTCATACTTTATGCGATAGAACAGCCTTCTTGTCGGCAACAGAAACCAGTCGGTTTTTAAATGTATTCCTGTACCGTAATAATATGACGGTCACATAATCTCGTTAGTCAGACGCTTGTTCGATCACTGAAGCGTTTGAATCGAATGTAAGGTAGCATTCAACAAATTAGTGTCGGTTAATGTTGACGGTAAATGTTGCCCGTTTATAAATGGCTGACATAAATAAGAAAATTACTTTTTAAGATTGAAAAATTCACCTGTTTATTGATAAAATATTTAAACATTATATGACACTCATCAGTGAACCGCAAAGGCTGGCATTATGATTTACAAATACAGTCACGTTTTGGTAAGAGGAGAATACGTCTGAACGCTCCCCTGGATTTAAAATATATTCATATAGGGGCCAAAGTTAATAGGAACTTGCTACAAACCTTTCAGGATGTAGCGCTTTGCACGAATGAGCGTGTACTACCTCACACTGTCCTCATACAACCTGTATACTGATATATCCAATCTTCTCCATTGTAAGTCTCTTCACAAGGATTGCACTCTTTGCCTTAGTTGTACTTCAAAAGAACAAATTAGCTGAAATAAATTTCATTTTATTAAAGGAAAGTGATTTATAATTTTGTTTTGATGCATGATAATGTGAATAACCTCTATGATGTTTTAATATTTTATGTTGTATAGCTCATTTATACTACAACTGCTTGATGTAATTATGTACATTAATATAACGTTATATCTATAATATAAACTTTAGAGATTAAATCAAATTGACTGGATGATATAAAATAGCACATTAATGTATTCAGCCCTTTACCTCGTTATAATTAAAGAACAAATTAAACAGTATAACTATTTCAGATGGATACAGGCGAAATTTCTTCGTGACATTCCAGGTCAAGTTTTGTTCAGGTCAAAATTTACCTGAAATGTTTTTCTCTTTAATTTGATATACAAACATGTATTTATTAAAACACACTCATAGCACGGTGAGTAGTACAATAGATAAGGTTAAAAACATAGGTACACAATTACAACTCAACATCACACGAAAGGACAACATCAGGAACCGAGGGCTCTCAAAAGTTAGTAAACAAGAAACACCCCAAAGCAACAAGAACCGAGAGCTCTCACATGTAAGCGAACCGAAAAGACTCTAAGGTAAAAGGAACCGAGAACTCCCAAGAATGAGTGAATCGAAAACACCCAAAAGTAACAGAAACCGAGAGCTCTAAAATGTAAGTGAACCGAAAACACTCTGAAGTAACTGGAACCGAGAGAACATCAAAATGATGGAACATATAACACTCCATAGTAACAGGAACCGAGAACTCCCCAAAATGAGCGAACCGAAAACACCCAAAAGTAACAGAAACAGAGAGCACATCCAAGTAATGGAACCGATAACACTCCAAAGTCACAGAATCGGAGAACATTCTAAAGATACACGAATGAAGGCCACCTCAAAGGAACAGGAGCGAAAACACTCCAAAGTAATGGAACCTTAAACCATTCAAAGTAACAGGAAGCAAGTACGCCCCAAAGAAACAGGAGCGAAAACTCCCCAAAGTAAGTGAACCGAAAACTCTCCAAAGTAACATGAATCAATAAAACCTAAAAGTAATGGAACCGAAAACACTCCAAAGAAACAGCAACCGAGAACTTCCTAAAGTAATGGAACCGCAAAGTTATAGGAATCAAAGACACACCAAAGAAACAGGCACTCCAACACTGTTTGTGTCATTGTCTGGAAAGAAAAATGTGATTATCATTCAGCCATCTCTAACAATAAGACTGTTGCAGAGAAATGTATTCTTTACGAACATGACGTTACCTGATTAAGCTAATTGACGCCATCAATAATTTTCATTTTCATATCATTTGCGTGTGTACTTTTAACATTTCATGTGAATCCCTCACAGCTAAAGAAAGAGACAGGTTGGGTTGTTGAGGATGCCTGGCCCACTGCACTGCTGATGTTTATCCAGGTTTGATTGTTGAGGATGCCTGACCCACTGCACTGATGATGTTTATCATACATTCAGTAACCTCCCCTTCACTTCCGTTTGCAAATAACTGTAGCACAATTCGGCAGCGACACTTCTGTTGTCCAGGTAGCTCAATCGTTTAGAGTAAAGTATATCAATCTGTAGTCCGTGGTTCGAATCACTCAAAATACTGTTGTTGATTATCTTTCGTTTATTTTGTATTAATTATTTCTCACAAAAGACCTGCCATGTATAGTTTTGGAAATGATTTATCAAAGCTATAATCATGCCGAAGGAAACAAAGAGTGTAGCAGTGTTATACAGTCAGTTTCTAATGAAATAATGATAGTATAAGGAAATCGTCGTCGTCTTATTCACAAAAACTTGTGTCGACCAAAACGTTTGCAACTCAAGAAACAGGATCACCTTTATATATTTGCTAACTAGGCGATGTTAATTTACATACATTGTAGTTGACACTATATGACTATACGTTTGGTGCCAAGTGCATAAACACCATCACAAACTGCTTGATATGAAACACGAAATAATTCATATTCCTAGGCTACGAGGAAAACAATGAAACCAGGATTTTGCAATAAAGAATTAAGATTTTGATGTCATATCATGAAGGTTATCGTTTTTAAAAAAGGAATCAATGTAGATTATGCATATAAAGAAAATCATTCTAAAAATCATTCTTATTTCAGATAGTAATTATGAAGCTCGTTTCATAAAAAAAATCTTTTTAAATAGAAAGTAGTTTGGAATACGGTATGTCTATGGTATTTTCTGAACAAGTAATTAAACCTGACAGAAAGCTGTCAACTTTCCGGATGCTAAATGATAATTTGACCTAATGTGGCATAAGGAAATGCTATTGACTTATCTCTCTCACCCCCACACGTCGTACATGCTGTTGGCTACTTCTGTGTGGTATTCCGTTTTTCACAGGCATGCTGCATAATTGTCCTGCACTTGTGATGACTATCGTATATCAATAGCATCTGTTGTTGGTGCTAATTGCTATAATCCAGGCTAATTAGGTCATTAACTCACATGTAGCATGTCGATAACACATGACGTCGCCTCTGACCTCGGACCAAGGACAGAGCGAGAGGTGAGGGACTAATGACAGGTAGATCTCTGTAATCGTAACAAATGTATCGGCCGTCTTTGTGACGCCAATCAGACAGTGTACCGTTAGTCTTAGATACGTCAGTGGGACGACAATTGAATACATATTTGTAGGCAGGATATCATCAATATAATGGTATTGTGAATACACAAGAATATATAATGTTGTTAATTGAAGAATTGATTTATAAACGTATATGTATATTTTAATGGCTTTAAGTCAGCTCTCATTTGAAAACATTGAGTTCGCAACGACATTTAGCTGACAAATATGTTGCATGCTTAACCCATAATTAATTTAACAAAATGTTTTTCCTTGTGGCTGTCACGGAATATACTATATACTTATATTCTACTCACCGTCCCTGATTTGTTTTCCCTTTTTAAGGCTAAGCTAATCATTTTTATTCTAATACATGTTTAATTGTTCACTTGTTAGTAAAATGTTCTGTACAAGGATATATACGATTAAGGAGATTATGATTAAACCGCTAAGACATCCTGATGCATAGATATTTACAATCCCCATCCTCGTACAGGTAAACTGATTGACCTTATATCAACATTTCCTATTGGATGTAAACGACTTGTGTACTCGCGTGTTTCATTGTTGTGGGTATCTCATTTGTAATTTATTTCGAGTCGTGAAACAAAAGTACTTTTTTGTTATAACAAATAATTGTTATGTGTAAGCAATATGTACGTACTTAGTGATATTTATCGTATATAAATAAAAATAACTAAAACCATGACGTCACTCAATACCGTTAGGAAGTTACAGATGTTGTTCGCAATATTTTTCTCTTCGATTATTTGGATAAATAAATTTACACTCAGATTTCTTTAAGTTTGTATTGTTAAACGTGGTGATTCAATGTATTGCATCACCACTCCTACTTCAGATAACAATTATAACTGGGCAGCACTAAAATGTCCATATACATCACCACTGTGTGCTTACCTAGTCATTGACAATCCAGAGCAGGAGCCGTGTTGAAGGAGCATTCATATAGACATGTATACATACACATTGGGACTAGAATTAACAGTTATTTCAAAATCTGTTAGTAGACTCAATATATTTCTGAACATAGACACAAATAGCAGAGTTAGGATCATGACTAAGGTGGTTATGGCAACAACTGGTTCATCCGTTGTCAGTGTAATTGTGATCGAGTGGTATGCTGTACTGGGTGCCTTCGGCATCGTATTTCAGTGAGATAGCACTATAAAGTCGGCATCAGATCCACGCTATCACAAGGAGACAAGTACACCAACATACCATGTCTCCGGCACACATGAGGCACGTCCATCAATGACCTTACCTGTTAAAAGGACGTGAAACAAAATAAAACCAAACCATCTACTGTGAGAAAATAACCTAGGGTTCCCTTTTGACACATTCCCAAATGGATGATAACGAAATAAAGGGAAATCAAGCGCCTGTCGCCTAAGTGAACGCGAGTTCGTTATCTATCGTGCCACCCGACTACCCAGTTAACAATTTAGTTGAAAAATGCATCCAAATAATATCGACCGTAAATAATGATATATTTTTGGAATTTGATTTTTAAATGAATTTCTCCGAAACATGCGAGTTTTAATTTTGATGCACAGTATTCAATGAATATGAACCAACTGTAGAAGAAAACCAGTAAAAGTGCAATCGTCGTAAAATTTCACAATTTACGGTACATTTTGTATATACAGCACTGCTCATGGTTTGCAGTTGCGGCACAATCGCGTTACTCATCCCCTGATAAAAATTAAACGAACTTAAGTTCAAATCAAAAGCGTGCAGGATTTGTTTTATATATATTTTTTCATAGCACTATTGATCCTTCCAAGCAGGCGGCCGGGGTTCAATCCCCGAAGTCGCCGTACGCATGGAACATTCAGAGAAAGTGTTTTTTCCTGCCCACACAACTCCAACAACCGAGGTGGAGTATAAAATGGTCTGGGGTGGGTGTTGCGGTATCTGTGCTGTAGCATTCAAATGAGGTCGCACTATAAATGATACCGTTGGAAGCACGGCCCCACTACAAACAGAACACAATACATCTCCAGCACACACACAGGCATACACACATAGGGAGATATTAGCCAGGTGGC
>JAUMHH010176886.1:0-15468 GCA_032359455.1 Chlamys rubida
TACGAGAAGGATTGGGAGGCTGCCAAACGTTCTAAAGCCGTCACCAACGTCCACACAATGTTCTATGAGGACCTTCAGAAGGTATCTATACCAGTCGTGTTAGTTATTTTTTTCTGATTTCCGGGAGAATGCTGAGATAATTAGCTATATAACTGGCTGTTCAGTTAAAATGAAATTCAATTAGTTAGGATACCAAACAGGAAATATAATTCATTAAAAAATCTAAGAAGACATTCAGTGTTTTAAAGGAAACTTCCTAATGTTAAATCACTAATGGAATACTATATGGTCTGGTTAAAAATACCATATAAACACATGCCAATGTTTTTTTGTACTATGGTATAACACATTAATAACTCAGTTGATGGTTGTCAAAGCCTTCTTTTGGAAATAACATCAAACTGATTATAGTTTTGTAACACGTGATTTTAATTCATTTCTTCTACTCCCCAATTATTTTCCATACACTTTCAGAGTTGTCGCCCTTTACACCTTATCAGCTATTTGGCTATGTATGAATTCGTTACGTTGAATCTGAGGGTGAAGGGTACCACATCATAGATATACTTTTGGGCTCGTTCTCTTTCTTGACTAGTTTGTTCAACCTAACACCGTATGTTGTGGTTGATCAAGTTGTCTTTTTGGTCTGTATTCGGTGTTTTAATCATTCTGTTCAAAACAAAGTTAAGCAGTGCATAATCATAATGACAAAACATCCAAATGTTTACGTTGAACACAAACAACACTTTAGACTTAATCAGAGTACTATCAATAATACTTTACATTAAAATGGTTATAACAAACTAGATATGATACTTTGGAAATGACAGGGAAAACAGAAAAAAACGATCATAGGTAAAGCTTCTGTTATTCAGGATACAGTTGCCGAGATAAAACGCCTAGCAGAATTTTTAGAAGTACCTGCTGACGAAGAATTGGTGAAGGATATCGCCGACAAGTGCTCATTCCAAAAGCTACAAAAAGCAGCCATAGCGATCAAATCAGGAAAGGTCCCGGTTACGGAAGGGGGGATAAAGTTTTTATTTAGAAAAGGTAAGTGAAATACAATATATACACTTCTCGATCAAGCAATTCTAGATCCGGATTAATCAGCTTAAATAGTCTCAAGTTATCCTAACATTAATTTTTAAAATGTTTTTTTGAGGTGAGGGTTTTACGTAAGTTAGAATTACACGAAAAATGAAAGGTGCCGCCTAAATCTTATGTTCGGGTTTGGGTTTCACCTATCGACTTACGTCATATATTAACAGGTAGCAATGTTTTTGTTCACAGGAATGGTGGGAGACTGGAAGAACTGGTTCACAGTGGCACATAACGAACGGTTCGACGAACTTCTGGACAGAGAACTAAAGGGATCAGCTCTGAAATTTACTTATGAAATGTGAAAAAAGTACTGTACACTTAAACTATCAGTTTCCATTAAAGGTGTTTAGTAACCATTCAGTGTAGATAGACGACTCTGTGGTGAAACAACATCCTTAACAGAATATAAGTACAACATAGTTTATTACCTATTACACAAATACAAATAAGGGATACCTTTGAATGAAATAAAGATATCTGGTATAATGTGATAATGAAATAAAATTGCTTTGAATGATTTTTCATTTCCAAATTATATGAGATATCTTTAATGTTACAGAGTTATTTAAAATGGAACATATTTTAACTCAATTAAAGATATGTATTTTAAGGTGATTTAGAGGTCTTATTAAACATTAAATTTTAAGTTTGTATCAAACAATCTCGCGATTTTGTTCATCATACATGCTTAAATCAAATGTTTTTCAGACTTCTTATCAATGAAATCTTTAAGTGCAATATATATATATTGTGCATGTTATCTGATGTATTAAATTCCTTAAGGCTTAAAATATAAGTGCAATACATGTAACGCATATATTTAAAAAAAAATACAGCTTCAAATAAATTAATGTATATTTTAATACATTAAATTTATCTAAAATTTAATTGAGATATCTCATAGAACTAGATTTATGCAAGATACCATGTCTATGTTAATAGGGTATTTCAATTAGTTCTTGAAACACAGATATCATCAGATTAAGTATATGAAATTTCTCTTTTATTATTGATCATTTATTATTGATCTTTTATTAGATGTTTTACAAAGAGACCGCCGCTCGAAAAAGGATACAAAAAACAAGTACGGCATAGTACTAGGGATGTGGCTTACGATCCTCAGCCCATAATACTTCAGTCCCCCCTGTACCCCTCTTCTTTTACTCACACTTCAAATATCTCTTGAACAACGTTTAAAATTAAACTGTTTTAAGTGTTTATATTTCTTTCCATAGAATTCAGTAACTATGCCATCACGCCTTAAATTAATGAGATAAATTCTCGGAAACGGATTTATATAAGTTATTTCAACTTGTTTCCGGATCCCATTCCTCTGTACTTTGTATGTTATGTGGTGTAATGCAACTTAATTTGGAATGAAATAAATTTATATTAATACTTCAGAATGATTTACATATTATTAACTAAATATTATCTACCTTCAAATACGTTTAATAGAGAATGTGATTAACTGTGGTGACATAACATTTTATAAATTAAATACTATCTACGTTGAAGTACGTGTTATAAAGGGTATGCTTTACTATGGTGACATAACATTTTATAAATTAAATACTATCTACGTTATACAAGGATACGCCTTTAGGGGTTAAAATGGTGTAAAATTGACATTATTATCTTACCGAGAGTACTATTTATCTTCAGACATATATACAGAACAGGTGTTGCAGTCATGCTCACAATTCTTCTGTTTTTTAGTGTGCCTAGTAGTTTGTTCATATGTTAACGAGAAAGAGTTTACTGATTGGCTTCACCTTAATCGTTAAATGTATTTACAAATATCGAGCCAACCATGTTGAAGAAACATAGCCGTTGTAAGGCATTAAAAATGACTAAGGAATACTAAAGTAAGACTTTATTTCAGTTTTCAGCTGTGACCAAGAAATGGTTAACATATTATTTAATTTTAGTTTCCTAGAACGAGTAAGGAATTATTTATTTTATTTTATTTGAGTTTCTTGAGGTGACTAAAGAATAATTTATTTGATTTTATTAAAATTCCCCGTGACAGAAACAATTATTTGCGTTTTATTTGAGTTTCCTAGAAGGCCTTATTATTGACTGAGTGATTGCTGGAAACCAAGGGAAATGCGTTTCCCGCGCCACTTATTGAAAACAATAGCATATAGAATAAAAATGGACGTTGTTAATGAATTAGCGTTTGATGACTGGCTCCTCTACGATAACTAACGGTTACAGACTATAACAACACAGTATGTTTAGTTTAAACCTTATTTTATTATCGGTATAATATTCCAGTAATGCAAACATGATATGCATATAGGATTCGAAAACATGTACAAAATACTTATGTTAATCCGTCTTCTTTTTTTGTAAAACAGCGATTGGAGGGCACTGACGAATATTATGCATATAGATATTAGCATATGGAAGAGAAGAGGATGGGGGAGGAAGAAGGGAAAGAGGTGCAAAAGGGTTTTAAGAAAGTGTTGTTGGGGGTAAAATATATAGGGGAGTACATTACATGTTTGTATGTTTGATTTTAAAGCTGTGAGGTCGTTCATATATAATGAGCATATTTTCTATACATTTGAATGCCTCATCCCAACATTGTCAATTCGATTGTTAAATTCACAACATTTTTTTACGTAATTCAAATCTTTCATGACCTTGCTATGTTATACGTTACAGTTGCACGTGAGTGGACTTCAATCGTAACAGTTATAGGAATAGTGAAAAAAGTAATAATTTAATATGATAGAACAGTTAAATTTACGTTGTTATACTTTCTCATGAAAGTCAGCTACAACGAACAAGGAGGAAGTTGCAACATCAATTCTGTGTGGATTAAATTTATCACATAATGTACTGTGTTATCAAGTGAATATACCCATGTCATATTTGTTTGCGTATTAACCCATGTTATATGACCTATCAGCCCTGTAATTGGTTGAAAGTTTCAATTGTGTCAATTGTGACGTCACGCCTAGGACAAGTACATGGCGTCATAGACCTCAGCACTTGAGTCAAAATGGCGGCTTTTTACATTTCAAGGTTGCATGAAGATTGTCGTTTTACACGAATAAATGCCACAAACTTGATTATGTGATAAAAATGATCTTACACTCGTTTTCATTTCATATGAAATTTATGAAACTCGTCACGATTTTTTCATTCTTAGACTCGTTTCATAAATCTCATATGAAATGGAAACTCATGTTAGATCCTATATATATATATGGATTTCTTTGAACAGAAATATGCGAATGGCGATGACGCGACAGTTACCAACCACTTACATTGTAACAACTAGTGTATACCTGTTGATCATGTCGGAGAAACCTCTAGTGTATCAACCCACTCATTACAGTGAGGCGGACATTGAGGTCTGTTAGTGTTGGAATCAGCCCACGGTATTTCACTAACGCTTCCTGTACAAATTTATTTTGCTATCAGAGGCTTATGGTCACGACACCGTCCCAGTGTGAATATGTAAGCTAACACGTATCAGTAACTGTCATGCTCAGTAACGCTGAAAGCGATATAATTGATGTGGGTTTTGATTTTATTAATTACAGAACCAAACACTTTCCATTGATTATAAATAACATCTCATTCTGTGATAATATATATATGTATGCCCAATCTGCAAAATGTGATATACGTGTATTATTTGCCTTTACCTGATAAATACTAATACTATTATTTATCTACACCACAAATACGCAATCTGAATCACATACTCTAAACAAACTTCAAACACACACAACAAAGTAAAAGTAGTGAACATTTACTGATCTATGATGACATAGATTTTGGTATGGTTATACAATAGTAGTCTAATACAAGTTCTAACTCGCTATATTTGACAATTATGAACGCACGCCGGAAATGTAATCGTCCAATATGTTAGACGAGTTGTTTCCCTTTGTTCTGGAAAACCGACATAAAGATGGGGAATATTTTAAACAAAGTTATTAAACGTCCTCATTTTATGAACATTTGTACAAAGCTTAGCATATATGTGTAGTTACAACAATACGCACACCACCATTTAAGAACAAATCTACGAATTGTCGTAGCCTCAAAAGTTTTATACAAACAATCTAAAATTGAATAAATTGCACATTTTTGTAATAAATCAACTATATTACATTAAAAAGGTTTTTTCAAGAAAAATATTTTTTTGAGCATAAATTAACTCATGCTAATGAGTTAATATCACCAACTGTTTCAACAATACAAAACAAGATATCATCTTATTATGAGACATCACGCCAGTCACTTCGTGTGCTGTGAGATATGAGTGTAATGTAATACCCAAAAACCTGTAAGGTTATGTAAAACTGTTTATGTGTTGGGTTAGCGAGTGAGTATCAATCACTTAAAGATATAACAGTATATCAACCGAATTAACGTACATGTCTGCCCTACTTTGTCTTGACCAATGTCGGTAATCAGATGATACAGATACCGATAGTTTATTAAAGACTCGCCTTCCACATACATACATACAATGCTACAACGAAATATACATAAAACATATGACGAAAGCCACTTTAAAATAGGTACGAGAGACTAAAAATAATTAAAATTCATGTAAAAGCACTTCACTTTAAAAGAACCTTGCTTTTAAAAGGCTATAGGAGATACAGAGAAGCTAGTTTAGACCAAAAAGTTATAATATTATACGAACATCAATATACAGTAATCAGCGATATATTACATTATAACGACGTTTAAGAATAGCTGTTAGAGCACTGTATTTATCATAGTTCTTGTTTGATGACTAACACTCATAAAATCACTATTAATTTCCGTACGTTTATCATATTAAATGTCACGGATATCGTCATAAATTGGACATCTGGCAATTGTGTGATCCTCATCCTCGACCTGGTCCATACAGAATCTACATGTTCTGTCCATTACCGGTAGGTTCTCACATCTCCAAGTTTCAAGACGCAGTAAAGCTATCCAACACCTAAGTTTAGCGAGCGCGCTACGTTGACACCTTATAAGGGGCAACCTCACCTAGGTTTAACATACAAAAGAATTGACAGATGTGACTGTATTTAAGGAATGAAATTTATTTTTTCAACATTCATGGGGTCATAACAGGATTGGCTTTCTGGACATATTCCATGAATCGCGTGCGCGATTCTTGTTATGATCTCATGAATGCTGAAAAACTAAATTTCATTCCTTAAATTTACATTTTTTAAGTGCTTTGAATTTCCCGATGCAAGCATAAATAAAAAAATACAGGTGTTTTTTTCTTTTTATACATGGGGGCAACGCAGTAGATAGAACAGCAGGTTTTCGCGGGGAAATGTACTTTTTTTAATTGGGGTCCTAGCAATAGCGAAACAACAAAACAAACAAAACATAGTTCCATTTTCGATTTTTTTTATTTGTAGAATTTCTACCATTCGTTCTATATTATCATTTACTTTATCTTACTTAAGCTTTAAAATCAAGCCAATAATGTTTAATGTTAATCCATATTAGCATAACAAAACTACATCGAGGGCTGTTTCACGGTGTTCGTGTACGCCCTGTGCTACGTCATTTTAGCGTATCAATACGCGGTGATAAGATCACCTATTTTATGCAAAACTGAATGTCATTTTCGTCAATGGGTCCAAGCATACAGAATATAAATATTTACAAGGCGAATGTAATGAGGGTTACGTTATTATTACTAACGGATAGTGTAACGTTAGGGATAACTTTTCATTAATACAACACACACCAAGTAAGAGCAGAATATAACGTTTCCTGTGTGATACTCACGGGATTACTATTGTAGCTATGAATCTATAACCGTTAAGCATTGGACTGCTTTCAGATGACATTCATACTCAACAAGAATACCAATTGGAATTTGACAAATTCCGGTTTGACTATAAATGCAAACTGGAAGCGGTTCGATACTTATATTTACTATTCTTAAAAATATTTCCGTATTATAAAAAATAAATAAATTTTAACAAAAGATAATTCATAACTAGAATTCCAGTTTGGAAGAAAGCATACCATTGGTATCAAATGTTAAACGGCAGCATCAGAATGTCAGCGGGCGAACACGTCAACACTCGACATGTATGGCTTTGTACACGTGAACATATGGCATAGTTCTGAGATAATAGTAATAATAAAGTAACCCCCGCCTCTGAGAAGGATGCTCCACATTTTGCAGGACATTCTAATGAGGACATTGTTTCCAAAATAAGTTTGGATTTCAACAAAATCTACAACTACAAACAAAGCTTCATGAACACATTACCACATTTATGCAGCTCAGAGAAACTCTCATCAAATAATTAAGTGTTTTTGGATTGTGTTTTTTTGATATTAATAATCATACATAATCGATCAGTCGAGTTCAAAGAGTTCAAATAATTCGTGATATGAGATTATTTATGTTGTAATTTTTGTATTGCAATACAATAAATATTAATTTACAATTCAAATTCACATATACTATAACTTTCAAATTCCATTCTGTTTACAATATAAAGTTTTTGATGTTTCCCTGCATTTGACATGGCGGATGTATTTTCTTTCAATCCTGGTGCTTTACGTATACACTACACAACAGTCCAGAGCAACACATCCATTAAAGCTTAGCTATAGGCTGATACACCTGGGTCAATTTTCCTCTTCAATCCTCGGTTAGGGAAATTTCTATAGCTGAGGTAGCTTTAACAATATATACAGCCGGCCTAAATCATATGGGATTATGTATATAGCGACGTGCCATCAGTCTTTATGTTATGTTATGTTATGTTATTTTACCATTTGTTTATGTGTTGGTTTCCTTTTCTTCTATAAGTTTCTTGAGTTGATATTTCTTCCAATTTTGTAAAAATTTTGAAAAAAAAAAATCTATATATATATATTAAGAGCACTTTTATTGGTGATTTTCATATAATTTTCACTTTCTTAGATTTAAAACCATGATAACTTAACTGGTAAAAATCTTTTTACGGCAATATTTAACATTATTTTTTTGGGAATGGGACAAAAGTGTTTCCTTAATAAAAAGCGTTATGGATATGTGTATATATAGATATCACCAGTAAGAACAATGGATACATTATCATCTATTTGCCAATCAACATGGACGAAAAATGAACTATAGACATTTATTGAAAAAACCCAAAGAAACAAACACATAAAATCCAATGGGTAATAACGTAACGCGTGAGTCAATGTACGACATTACATATTTTAACAAACTTGATTTTTGTTCGATGGATACATTACACACACTAAATATCAGATCATGTTAACGAAAAGGATTTCATATTAAAGAGACCGAATATAAAATGCATTAATGTACATGTAATATAACACCCGCAGATGTTTGTATAAGCCATGTTGAAAGATAATACTTAATTCGATATTCTTACATGTCGGTGTTGTTTTTGAATAATATGACATATGCGTGCATGCTTTATTTTCTAACGTTGTTATACTATGGTGTAATATAGAGCACGTGAATTAGAAAATGTTGAATTAACTGAATACAAAAGCATACATGAGATACGAAAAGAAGACTTTCGAGACCTGAACGTCATTGTTTGAAACTGAAACACTAAGAGTGACCGAACCTATAATTTCTGACGGAAATATTGAAGGTCGTGAATTTCAGTGGTGCTGTGAGAATGTGGGCTGACGTTTTCCTCTGTCTTCACCTCA
Organism: Chlamys rubida; assembly: GCA_032359455.1. NCBI lineage: Eukaryota > Metazoa > Mollusca > Bivalvia > Pectinida > Pectinidae > Chlamys > Chlamys rubida. Next base: position 8,794 of record JAUMHH010176886.1, read on the forward strand.
CTAGTCTTCAATTTATATTCAACGGGAAGTTATGACACATTTATCTGCCCTTTAATCCAATCCACTGCACAAGCGAGTCAGGAGGTGTGGCCCCTAAGAATCCTCCGGAAATCCCTGAAGACCATGCGGCCAAATTACGTTCGGGAACCTCGCAAATTACCACACCGACAGAGCATCTGCTCCAGAAAATTAAATTTGACACGTAGAAATGTCCCGACAGCCCACACGCCAATAGATCCACATTGAAAACCTTCTTTAATATCCAAAATATGCAAGCTAGGAAAGGGAACGTAGTTTGAGTTAACGTTAATAGTGCTGTTGAGTGTATTGTCATTTGTGGTAAAGCTATATGCATCATCTTGTAATTGCAACTCAATTTATTGTTCTTCGATAAATAAAAGTATTTTGCAAAGCAATTGAACTTCAATTTCTGATAAAATCAGGGATGTTCTCTGGAGGTATGCATCAAATGGAATATATTTTATACAAAATAAGATATAATAAAATTAGATGTTTCAAAAATATATAGTTCTAAAATGCATTCCCTTAGGGTACGTAATTCTTTCATGTGTTGATTAGAAATAGGAATAAAAATAAATAAGAACAAATCATGTTTGCAGAATATATTTTTGTCTTTCTTTTGAAGTGCCTTTGCCTAACAGCATAATGCCTAGGAAGTACACACCTGCGACTGATAAGGAGCGTCAGTCGTTAATTTCTATTTTAAAACTGATTCAAACTTCAGAGGCTAGAACAGAATATCTAAAGAGCTCTGCAAATCATCTAGGTAGGATCGTCGATAGTGTTACAAGAGGTCACCAAATTGGAATCTGGTAAAATACCGTTTGACATAAATTTTTGCCATTTGTTGACTATTTTTCCATCTGATGATCTATACCTATTCTCCGTATTTTCAAAACAAAAAATCTAAAAATTAGCTTTGCAGGTAATCCAAAGCATAGTGTAAAAATGATATATAATCGTACTTGGTGTTTCAAAATGATAGTACAGGGCTTACGATAACAAATAATGTGCATGTCAGTATATATTCTTTATTAAACGACAGAATGAAAGGTTCAGCAAGCACAACCAGTGCAATGTGATGTTTTGATGAGAAGTATCACGTGTACATATGTTATGACCAGTTAATCGTTAAGTATATACTAAGGTGTTAAAACGAGATGACAAAACAAATACTACTTAAATCATCTCACCTAATTTAAATTGGCAATATGAAAGTTGACGTACTAGTTGAAATGCGTCATAAGATAACAATGTTATCAACTGTCCAGTGTTATACATCAGTCAACACGTGGAGGTCTCTCAATGTTGTTGGATTGTGTTATGATTTTGTTTTTAAATAGACAGGGATAATTAACTAGCTGGAGTATTTAGTAATGCTACATCATTTAAAAACTCTTTTTTCCCTGCAAATAACGTAAATATATTAACACACATACAAAAACAAAACAAAAACCAAAACAAAACCAAAAAGAAAACATTATGCACATGTATCATACATGTTTGTAACAAGGGAATAGTTTAACTCTAATAGCAATGGAATGTTAGAAAATTAAACAGAAAACCAAATCTTTTGGCAACTATAAAGTATATAAGCATCTGATAGTGTAGCTCCGTTATGTAATGCATTTCTAACTTTGTTGAATTAGATGGCGAGAGTAAAGCCATTACCACGAATGACTTTTTTACCTCTGTATACGGTACAGACGATCCTATTGTGATGTGCATGTACCAACAGCTGATCGTCATCACACAATGTCGTATTGATTACGGCATTTTTACGCAGTCTGATTGACCACGTTGTTTATCCTAGGTTCCTGATGTCATTATTTCCGAATAGAACCAGATTTCGTATCTATTTTCTGATTTTTTTTTTTATAAAATATGATTGAAGAAACTGTGGTTCTGTCTTTCGTACATAATCAGTAAGTACGTAATTTAGTAGATAAACATTTTCTATTAAACAAGTATTAAGTTAAGAAAGAAAATCAGTTAATTGATAACTTAAAATATATTTATAGCAGGGATATTTGTCTTATTAAATAACACTGTTATTAATTTGTTTCTTAAAACATACGCTTGTGGCTCATGTATCCTAATTAGTCGAAAACCGTTCCCTTTGGCACGCTGATACTGTATGACGTCATATCTGATACTTAAATTCCATCTTATAAAGTGAACAGTGACAACTTTTCTTTTCCAATAATTATAAACAAATTAAAAGACAATTTGGTTTCCTGAATACACAGATAATAAGGTAATTTTGAAGTTTCTAAAAGATAACATTTGATGACAGTAGATCTTGAGCATGCCCCTATCCTTGGTATTTGATCATGGCTGCATTAACTGTAATGTGTTTTGCGAAAAGGTGAGAGAAGCCGGTATGGAAAGAAAAAGAATAAAATGGTGTGAGTTACCAGTATGGAGAGAAAGAACGGAAATAGTCTAACGTACCGGTATTTATCTATAAACTTAAATGGTTCGAGTTACCAGTATGTATCAAAAGAACTGAAATGGTATGAGTTACTGGGATGGAAAGAAGAACTAAAACGGTGTAAGTTACTGGGATGGAAAGAAGAACTGAAACGGTGTAAGTTACTGGTATGAAAAGAAGGAACTGAAATGGTATGAGTTACTGGTATGGAAGAAAGAACTAAAACGGTGTAAGTTACTGGGATGGAAAGAAGAACTAAAACGGTGTAAGTTACTGGGATGAAAAGAAGGAACTGAAATGGTGTGTGCTACTTGGATGGAAAGAAGAACTGAAACGGTGTGAGTTACTGGGATGGAAAGAAGATCTGAAACGGTGTAAGTTACTGGTATGAAAAGAAGGAACTGAAATGGTGTGTGTTACTGGGATGGAAAGAAGAACTGAAACGGTTACTTGGATGGAAAGAAGAACTTAAACGGTGGGAGTTACTGGTATAAAAAGAAATAACCAAATGGTGTGTGTTAACAGTAAGGAAAGACAAAATTGAAGTGGCTTAACTTACCGGTATGGAGAGGAAGAACTGAAACGTTGTAAATTACCAATATGGAGAAAAAGATCTGAAATGTTGTGAGTTACTGGTAAGAACTGATGTGGTCTGGGTTACAGGTATGGAGAGAAATAACTGAAATGTTGTGAGTAGCCGTTGAAAAGATTTTTTTTTTCAAATATGTCAAGGCTAGAGTATGTCGACTGGAATAAACATGGTAACAGAAAGTTTGTAGGAAAGAGGAATCGAGATATAAACAGTGACATTTTCTTGATTTCTGTAGGACAAAGAGGATGGTGGGTTGATTTCTGTAAGACAAAGAGGATGGTGGGTTGATTTCTGTAAGACAAAGAGGGTGTTGGGTTGATTTCTGTAAGACAAAGAGGGTGTTGGGTTGATTTCTGTAAGACACAGAGGATGGTGGGTTGATTTCTGTAAGACACAGAGGATGGTGGGTTGATTTCTGTAAGACAAAGAGGGTGTTGGGTTGATTTCTGTAAGACAAAGAGGATGGTGATTATGTAAGACAAAGAGGGTGTTGGGTTGATTCTGCAGGACATTGGTAGTTTTCAGAAGCATTTGATGTTCCGGTGTTAACAGGTACTCTCACGGTGGCTTTAGTAGTTCAAGAGACTTTCAAAGTATGACATATGACAACTGTTGTCACATGCATAGTGGCCAAAGCTTCAGCTCTAAGAATGGTTTAATGTCTGTCATGTATAGCGATATGCAAGTAATCAAGTGCCAATTATGCACTGACATGGAAAGGTACTGGCATCTGATAGTTTTGATCGAAGAATAAATACTCTAAACAATTTTAAACATCATATGTGACTACACATGAAATAAAATATTTTATTTCATTTATATTGTATTTGAACATACGCTGAGCAATAATTTATTTTAACGAAAGTTGTGCCTATAATCACTAGTAAACGCATAAAGTATTGATAGTCAGAACCTTTCCAAAATGAACGAGACAATAAACCATTTTGATTCTATTGTACGCGTTTCGAAATTTAACAATGTAAAACGAAACGTTCTTCAACTACGATTTTTAAAGCTATCGACTCCTGTCTCGTAGGTTTGGTACTAAACCGAGTGTGTGTGAAACAGTTGCTTCATTTTACAAAATACAGCCTTAAATAAGGAATATGGAACCTTTCCCTAATACAGTCATGGTTTAGAATATTAACTCATGTTCTATGAAGCCGTGCACAATCACATGCAAAGCAACCCCGATCTATGCCACTCACCAAAACCATACTGTTTATGGTGTTACCGGTAATATTTAGCAGATCTGTGTTGATGCTTGTGAACAAAAGCTTCAAAGGGGAGCTAGATGGTTGTAACTGCTTGTTGACCGTAGATTCCCTGGATAAGTTGGTGTGTGTCACTGCTGGTTGACCGTAGATTCCCTGGAGATTTTGGTGTGTGTCACTGCTGGTTGAACATAGATTCCCAGGAGAACTTGGTGTGTGTCACTGCTGGTTGACCGTAGATTCAATGGAGAAGTTGGTGTGTGTCACTGCTGGTTGACCGTGGATTCCCTGGAGAAGTTGGTGTGTGTCACTACTGGTTGACCGTAGATTCCATGGGGAAGCTGGTGTGTGTCACTGCTGGTTGACCGTAGATTCCCTTGAGAAGTTGGTGTGTGTCGCTGCTGGTGGACCACATATTCCTAAAGGCTCTATGTCTGTGTCGTTGCTGATAGACCATCGGTTGCAAGTTAATAAACTTCGTAGTCAATTTATGTACGCATTTCGGTTGGAATTCCAATAAATTCAATATATTACTGCTTCATTGTTTCTGATTAAATTTTTTTTAGAAAAAGATCAGCCGTAAGTTTGCTTAATTCCATATACACATCTTCAATTATTTATCTGGATTTGTATCCTAAACTGCCACATGTTAACACGTTTATTTAGTTTTCATCAGGCATGTCACATGTTAAGATAAATATTAAACTTGTATCTCTCACGTTCACATGCTAATTTTAATACTTAGCTTTATTTCATAATTGCGCATGTTTAGCCATTTATCAAGCTCTTCCGTACATAACACTTCCAAGTGTTAGGATTTATGTATTAGAGACCTTCACATGTAGAGATATTCATTAAGATTTTATTGCAAACTTTCACATATTAAAATGAGGTTTTATCTCACATTTTTGCCATCTTACCATTTTGCCATCAACGTCACTGATACAATGATACAAACTTATGAACATACAAGTTCAGTCTACTGAAGTTCACATATAACCTGTGTAGTTTAAGCATATCTTACTATCATAAAGTTATCATTTTACAAACTCTATGCTGTAATGTATATCTTCTGTTTCCTGTTTAACTATTATTATATTTTTGGGGCTAGTCTGATCTATTTGGTTTTAAACTCTGTTATTAAAGGTTATTGCAATTTTCGACAACACAACACAATTCTAAAGTCATTGTCAAAGAAAAATAGAAATAAGTCTTACACAAAAAAAATTGGAGATTAACAAATACATATGTGAAAGGTCATATAGCACTACACAGTTTTACACATTTTATTACATATTTGAAGACAGTCTCATTCATGACTATTAACTAGATGTCAGCTATTGTAACGTACGAGGGGAAGACACGACGAGAGGAATGAAAATGTAATAAAAAAGAGGAATATTTTTATTCAAGTTTCTGAATTCAATTTGTCAAAGCAAATAATAGTAAATTGTAGGCCAGTGACATTCATAAAAAATACTTTCTGTGTTTACAGTGTAAATCTTATCTTAGTCTCTGTCAGTATTTTACAGTGTAAGTCTGGTCTTAATGTAAATAAGTGTTTTTGCAGTGTAACTATGATCTTAATCTGAAGTTGTGTTTTTATGTGGTAAATCAGGCACTTATCCCATTTAATATTTTCATACATATCTTTGATCCGAATCTAGTTAGTGCTATTAACAGTAAATATAATTCCCATAAGTATTAGTACATTCTAACTGTAACCGGTAAGTGTTTTACAGTATAACCCTAACCCTAAGCCCGGTAAGTGTTTTACAGTATAACTCTAACCCTAAGCCCGGTAAGTGTTTTACAGTATAACTCTAACCCTAAGCCCGGTAAGTGTTTTACAGTATAACTGTAACCCTAATCCTGGTAAGTGTTTTACAGTATAACTCTAACCCTAAGCCCGGTAAGTGTTTTACAGTATAACTCTAACCCTCATCCTGGTAAGAGTTTTACAGTATAACTCTAACCCGTATCCTAGTAAGTGTTTTACAGTATAACTCTAACCCTCATCCTGGTAAGTGTTTTTACAGTATAACTCTGACCCTAATCATGGTAAGTGTTTTTACAGTATAACTCTTACCCTAATCCTGGTAAGTGTTTTTACAGTATAACTCTGACCCTAATCCTGGTCCTATAAGTGTTTTACAGTATAACTCTAACCCTAATCCCGGTAACTGTTTTTACAGTAAAGCCTAACCCTAATCCTCGTAAGTGTTTTTACAGTATAACTCTGACCCTAATCCTGGTAAGGATTTTTACAGTATAACTCCAACCCTAATCCTGGTAAGTGTTTTTACAGTATAACTCCAACCCTAATCCTGGTAAGTGTTTTTACAGTATAACTCCAACCCTAATCCTGGTAAGTGTTTTTACAGTATAACTCCAACCCTAATCCTGGTAAGTGT
>JAUMHH010176897.1:0-15468 GCA_032359455.1 Chlamys rubida
TTTTGGGTACTCCCTTCCCTGTTGTCTAGTATACTGGACAAGCTTTTGGCTACTCCTTTCCCTATTGTATAGTGTACTGGGCAAGGTTTTGGGTACTCCCTTCCCTGTTATCTAGTATACTGGAAATTATTTTGGGCACTCCTTTCCCTATTGTATAGTGTACTGGACAAGCTTTTGGGTACTCCTTTCCCTATTGTATAGTGTACTGAACAAGGTTTTGGGTACTCCCTTCCCTGTTGTCTAGTGCACTGGACAAGATTTTGAGTGTTCTCTTCCCTGTTGTCAAGTGTTCTGGGCAAGGTTTTGGGTACTCCTTTCCCTGTTGTCTAGTATACTGGACAAGCTTTTGGCTACTCCTTTCCCTGTTGTCAAGTGTACTGGGCAAGGTTTTGGGTACTCCCTACCCTGTTATCTAGTATACTGGACAAGCTTTTGGCTACTCCTTTCCCTATTGTATAGTGTACTGGACAAGATTTTGGGTACTCCTTTCCCTATGGTATAGTGTACTGGGCAAGGTTTTGGGTACTCCCTTCCCTGTTATCTAGTATACTGGAAATTATTTTGGGTACTCCTTTCCCTATTGTATAGTGTACAAGACAAGATTTCGGTACTCCTTTCCCTGTTGTCTAGTATACTGGGCAAGGTTTTGGGTACTCCTTTCCCTATTATTGTATAGTGTACTGGACAAGATTTTGGGTACTCCTTTCCCTGTTGTATAGTGTACTGGACAAGATTTTGGGTACTCCTTTCCCTGTTGTCTAGTATACTTGGCAAGGTTTTGGGTACTCCCTTCCCTATTGTTTAGTACACTGGACGAGATTTCAAGTAAGTTTTGGCATGTCATTCATACTTTAATTGGTATTGGACTACATGGATAGTCTACATAGTGAGTAATAACATATTTCAGTATCTGGTTCCCGTAATCCAAGATGGCTGCCATGTCTTTTGATTGGCCATGACCTTTAATTTCCGGCTATAACTTTCGTTGGATTGATCAAATTTTGTTCATATAAATGGTGAATGGTACTTACTTGTGTAACACCATATTACACATATTCTGATATTAAGGATGATGTCGGTGGTGTCTGTTTTGTGATTTTGGGGGGTATGTAGGAACAGGCACACAGTAGAGCCCTTAATTACCTGTCACTGTTCCAGTTATGATTGGTCCATAAATAAAGTCATTGTCACTTTATGTACCTAAGTCTTTATGATGACAAATTTTCCAGTAAATATTATATATACATAGAACACAAGATGATATTACTCGATCTTTCCTTCACAAAACAAGGATATTTACCATAACTCCAAGGTTGATTTAAAGGCGGTGAGTGAATTATTAATGAAGCGTTTTTGAATGTACTGCGTGATTATGTTGTAACTGCCTCTATCCCAGAATAAGGTGTTATGATTGATGAGCTGTGTTTTAGAGATAATGTTTGATGAGGGTGTTTTACACTTGTGTACCAGAGATACCATCACCACAGGAATTTGTATTTTGAGATTTTATCACAGGAATGATATGCAGTACATATAAGTACTATGTAGTAAATATGAGTGTTAATTACACTGTAAATATAAATATGTAAATATAACTGCTATACAGTAAATATAACTGTTATACAGTAAATATAATGTATACAGTAAATATAACTTCTATACAGTAAATATAACTTCTAAACAGTAAATTTAACTGCTATACAGTAAATATAACTTCTATACAGTAAATATAACTGATACAGTAAATATAATTGTTTATACAGTAAATATAATTGTTATACAGTAAATATAGCTGTTATATAGTAAATATAATTGTTATACAGTAAATATAATTGTTATACAGTAAATATAACTGCTATACAGTAAATTTAACTGCTATAAAGTAAATATAACTGCTATACAGTAAATGTACCTGCTATACAGTAAATATAACTTCTATACAGTAAATATAACTTCTATACAGTGAACCAATCATCACTGATGGGTGAACCCCTTGTTACTGTTAGGTGAACCCAGCACAACCTGAAATCATTCTATGCCCATCTGCATTCCCCTCGCACTCCTTGCCCACAATACTGTAGCTGTTTCCTCGTTTCCTGCCTGCGAACCCTCCACACCAACATTTCCCATCCCTATCTCTTAAGCGACAGAACCGTCTCCTGTAAGCTAACAGTTTGTGCAGGTTGGAACCTTGATATGAATGATGGCTACTGTCCTGAGAATATAGATCCTCATTCTGTCACTTACTAGGAAGTAATTAGTGGTGTCTTTTAAAGCACCCGGAAGAGCTCAGCAGGATTTTCTTTTTTCCGGCACTTTCTTAAAAGCCATGCCCAATATATCTGATATCAGAAGAAATCATTAAGATTTTTTATCACCAAGATATGATATTTATTGAAGATGCACTGAAGGGTTACAATTGTTATGTACCATCATAAAGGAAAGGGACAAGTGTCACAGATAACCCTCTTTGTCTCATCGTTGCTAAGGCAACAGGACAATATGTACAAGTATGGTCATCCGAGAAAGTGGAGTAAATCTTTTTACCAAACCTTGTTAAATATCTATCTCACAGGAAAAATACTTATAAGACTGATCATAACAGAAAACCTGAAAATACATTCCGCTATGGTTGTAAGATTTAACACATGGTCTGCAATATTAATCATTTTATAAACTGTGATACTACATGTCTATAATTTCTGTGCAGCTACTCGGTGACGGACATTTTCCTTACTGCCTTGTCGACTGCTTGCATTGGCTATATTGTCATTGGCGGAGATTTACTTCTTTGTTAAAACTGTCACATACAAGCATTTTGCACGAGGATTCTGCCCAGAATGTCAATACTGTGATCATCAAGGATTTATGCCTTTGTTTCAATGTTTGGTTGATTAAAACGTTTGTTGATTTTTTCCTTCTGTTTCTGTACAGCACAATAGACAGACACACTGACTATGAGTGTGATTATATCATAAAATTGTCATAAAAATATCCATAGCAATCACCATTAAATACACATAATTCATGCAGCGTGAATGGGAAAAATTTACAATAACGAAACACCTGTTTCATAGCCAAGGCCATTCATGTTTACTATGTAAATTATACATATAGGAGTGTACTTATACCACATAAATATGGAAAATATGTTGTGGGCCATTTTAAAGTAGTTAATAATTTGTGGGCCATTTTGAAGGAGTTAATAATTAGTGGGCCATTTTGAAGGAGTTAATAATTTGTGGGCCAATTTTAAGGAGTTAATAATTTGTGGGCCATTTTGAAGGAGTTAATAATTAGTGGGCCATTTTGAAGGCGTTAATAATTTGTGGGCCAATTTTAAGGAGTTAATAAGTTGTCGGCCATTTTGAAGGTGTTAATAATTTCTGGGCTATTTTGAAGGAGTTGACTATTTTCTCCCATCTTATAATATCTAGTGTTGTTTATGATAAAGGAACCTGGAGTACATACCTATTCCAAATAAAAATTGATATGAAACCTGTTGAATGTTCATCTCATAATAAACAGATGAAATGTGAAGTCATCTGAGATTTCCTGAATACCTTGTCTTATAAAGTGGATCAACTCATTCACCCCTACATTTTAAACATGGACTTGTCCTCCAGTCTTTGATTTGGTAAGGTTCAAATGTGACATAAGGGATGAATGGGTTAACATTATGCAATGTTTTGTCCCAATAGTAACTGATATTTGGTTGGCTGTTACAGTGAAGATGTGTGGTACTATGGGCGGGAGAGTTAGCAACACAATTTCCGGATGATTTCTCTTTAATGCAAAATCAGATCAACTTCAGGCTTCACGCAGGTAAACCTACTGGGTTGAGGAAGGTCCTCATTGCTTTCAGTGTCAGAAGTATCAAAAGACAAGGTCACCAATGAAGGATATTGAAAATTTCATTTTCAATTGATATTCTTCACAGCAATGACTGCATGATCAACTTCAAACTTCACAGGTATTGGCAGTGTATTATGGTGTATTTATATGTTGCTCTTGTTATATTGGAATATCATAAGAAAGGACAGTTGATATGACATTTTGAAGCTTTAAGGTGGCAAAATTAATTGAACATGTGTCTATTTTACTGTTAATTAGCACGGTAATGCAGATATATGAAAATACCAGACTGGATATCAGCCCATAAATATTTTTTTGGTAAAAATTGTCCAGCTTCAATGTTCTACTAGTTTACCTCCCCCTAGTTTGAGACTTACATGTAGGATCAGACATTCGAGAATTTAGAGATCGAAAATGTTTAAAGTATCATTCTTTCTATGTGAATTATGAATTCTAGAGACAAGGAGCCAATCTTGAAAATATCTTCACAGCAACAAAATTAGGGTGCTTTACTAGAATCAAGTTGTCTGTCCGTCCATCAGTCTGTCTGCACACATAAACTTGTCTGAAACTCTCCACCTTACATACTGGACTAATGTTAATGAATTCTAACACACAAGTTACTGACTACATGCTCATAACTCAATACTTATGTGACTGCAATATTCAGTTTCTATTGATATTCAGAGTTACGGCCCTTGTTCTTACTAATAAATCAATCGAGCATTCAGCCGAGGCCTATTACTCCTTAAGTAATATATGGACTTCTGTGTACAACTTACCTATAAAATATATCTTATGAATAAATTGACATAAAACCACCATGTTTTTTTATGTTTTATGTTTTATGCTCTTTTGATGTTGTTATTATCTTTGTATCATATATATAAATGTCTGTCCTCCCTCATACAAAATGATAATGTCATTTGATATCATGCATCCTAATTGTCGCCAAATAATTACTGTATTAATATTCTCTATACATCCTTATCAACCATTAAATTATAATGGAAAGAATAAAGTATTGTTGGTAGCATTATTAGTGTAGGGGGAGGGTGTCATATGGGGAGTTGGGGTGTTACTCTTCAGGGAGAATATCACACACCGTTACTGTAAAATACTGATATTTATTGAGATGATTATTTTCTTGCTGATTCATGAGAAGATATGCCTGAATATGAAAGTTTCATCTGTTTCAGTTCATTTTGATAGTTCAAACACTCAAAAAAGTAAACCACACCATCGCAAAAATTTGATTTACAGAATGTTTCACAAATACATTTTTTGTATTTTTTTTTTAAATTGTAAAATCCATATTTTCAGCAATAGATTCACACAGATAGCATTTTTAACAGATAATTCTTCTTTACACTCTTGACACGTCTAATTTCCGACAGAATCGTTGTCATGGTTTCCAATAGAACGGATCGACTACACATCAAGTCCTCATCTGCCTTTTCGTCACTTTCTAAAACATTTGTTCTCATTTTGTAAAAATAGTTAATGGATTTTACACATTTGAATATTACGATTCGTGTTAAAAAGTGGAAATTCTAATGATCCTTCGACACTTTCGGTAACAGATTTCCTATTTGTATGCAGTGGTGTTCCAGTGAGTGGGTCACACGTTATGTCAGCACTGTAATAGACACCGTGTTATGCAAGACAGCGTTAGTGGAACACATAATTTTTGGAAGATTTTTTTTTTAGAAATAATCCTTTTCATTCACGAGAAATGCTTTTTACATTGCTATTTCAGTCGTTATAGATTTGTAGATTATTAGCTAAAAGGACATTAAATTATGGTTAACTAAAAGAGACCTGAGATATTTTTTTGTGATTACAGCTATCCTTATAGTTTTAAGGGGAAGAGTTCCACTACATCAGTTATATTCACATAGAAGAGTTCCACTCAAAACTGTTTCTTAACCCTTTCACCCTGTAGACCATAATGGACTCATCCAGATCAATGCATGGTTGAGTCTACTAAAGTTACATAGGGATGAAAGGGTTAATTTAGCATATTCTCCCATATACATAGATAATGATACAACCATAGGACTCTTTTCTGGTGTAGAAACAGTGCATTCATTGCTCAATGTTCATTTTTACCCGTAGTTGAGCTTTCATTTTGATTCTGTGCATCTTTAATTCTTGGATAGCAACATTGGTTTAGTGTAGGGTTAGCAGTTTTGAGGTCCTTGTAGACAGGTTACCTGTTTAACAACCAGTTAGTGTTTACCTGTGATGTTTCAATGGTTATTTGTCTGATGAAGGTGACAGGCTACGTACCGTACTAGTCATCGTACCGTACTAGTCATCGAAATATCACACGTAAACACTTACTGGTTGTGATACATAACCTTTCTATAATTCATACTTACCAAACCGAAGAAAGTGTTTCGAAATAATTGTTGGTCTTCGTTGTGTTTTTTTATTATTTCTTTTTTCAAATATTCAAATGTATTGCAACATGTGATTTATATAAAATGCTTCCTTTGTTTCTTAATTCATGCAGTAATTGTGACAAAGATATTTCAACTTGATGGTTCACTTTAATTTAAACTCACCTGCCTGAATATAATAAAAGCCAACACAGGATGTCAAGCCTTATATAAAAATAAGGGTGAAAGCTTAAAAATAAGCTTAGAATTAATCATTTCTGCCTGTTCTTTTGTACTTATTTTGCATTTTTGATAAGCATGTATGGTATTTGGCATGATATAAGTGAAGACCAGGTGAGCTTTTCAAACCCCTGGGCCTCTTTTTTGAAGATAATTTTTATATTGTTTTACATGCATCTGAATAAGGGCTGTCCTGAGTGGAGGATTATGTAAATGGTAAACATGAGTAATAATAAAAATAATTGATTTGAAGTAAGCCATGCAGATTTATTTATGATTTGAGCAGGTGGCGATGTAATGGACACTTAACAGTGTGTTATAACATTGTCAGCTTGTCTGTAAATCAATGGCTGGATCGCTCTCCAAACAAGCTGTGTACACACAAATATGGATATTAAATATTGGTAGGATTCTGGCTGGCTATATTGTATATTACAGTGTGAAAAATCATTACCTTACAGTGTGTTTACAGCTGAAATTGATATATCATAACAGATAACATCAGTGTGATAACAGATAACATCAGTGTGATAACAGATAACATCAGTGTGATAACAGATAACATAAGTGTGATAACAGATAACATCAGTGTGATAACAGATAACATAAGTGTGATAGCAGATTACATAAGTGAGATAACAGATTACATAAGTGTGATAACATATAACATCAGTGTGATAATAGATAACATAAGTGTGATAACAGATAACATAAGTGTGATAACAGATAACATCAGTGTGATAATAGATAACATAAGTGTGATAACAGAAAACATCAGTGTGATAATAGATAACATCAGTGTGATAACAGATAACATCAGCGTGATAACAGATAACATAAGTGTAATAACAAAAAACATAAGTGTGATAACAGATAACATAAGTGTGATAACAGATAACATAAGTGTTATAAGATAAAATCATTGTAATAACAGATAACATAAATGTGATAGCAGATAACATCAGTGTTATAACATGTAACATCAGGGTGATAACAGATAACATCAGTGTGATAACAGATAACATAAGTGTAATAACAGATAACATAAGTGTTATAAGATAAAATCATTGTAATAACAGATAATTTCAGTCTCATAACAGATTACATCAGTCTCATAAGATAACATCAGTGTAATAGAAGATTACATCAGTGTAATAGAAGATAACATCGGTGTAATAGAAGATAACATCAGTGTTATAGAAGATTACATCAGTCTCATAAGATAACATCAGTGTAATAGAAGATAACATCAGTGTAATAGAAGATTACATCAGTCTCATAAGATAACATCAGTGTAATAGAAGATAACATCAGTGTAATAGAAGATAACATCAGTGTTATAAGATAACATCAGTGTAATAGAAGATAACATCAGTGTTATAGAAGATAACATCAGTGTTATAAGATTACATCAGTGTTATAGAAGATAACATCAGTGTTATAAGATAACATCAGTGTTATAAGATAACATCAGTGTAATAGAAGATAACATCAGTGTTATAAGATAACATCAGTGTTATAAGATTACATCAGTGTAATAGAAGATAACATCAGTGTAATAAGATAACATCAGTGTAATAGAAGATAACATCAGTGTAATAAGATAATGTCAGACATTATCACAACATAAATTTTATAATAATGAACTTTATTTATCCAGGATAATACATGTTTAGCCAAAGGCTAATCTACCCACATGGTCCATAAATTAAGTAAAACATACTGATGGTTAGTAAGATACACCAATAAGAAGTATAGTATATAAAATTATCACAGAATGCACAAGCTCTGTTTGCACAAATTTGGTTAATCAATGAAATGACATAATGCCTAATATACATATATGCTAGTATAGCAAAAAGTAAAATTTCCCAGGGTTTTATGATAATTGAGCGTGACTTAAAATACAAATGCAGATTTATGTAAAAAATTGATAGTTTAAGAATTCAAAAAACAATTTACAAGTGTGCTCCTGAAAGAATTAATATGTTGACAGAATCGTTCAGATGTACACCTAAATGTTTTTCATTTTCAACCTGTTCTACTTCTGACTTTATAATAAATAATGTCTGTGTGATAACGGATAACATAAAAAGTGTGCTGCACCGAATCAATTATTATTGGTATGTGTAGGTAAATACATCAGGTGTATCAGATATTATAGATAATGCTCCGAATCACTGTTCTATCTCCCATCCTACAGACTTGCCCCTAGCCCCTTCCCTCCCTCCCTGAGTCTATTGAAGCTGGTATCCAAACATACTTGTGATACTGATCCAACAGCTGGGCCAGTCTTTCTCTTGTGAGGAATGATGTATGGGTGTCCCACAAAAATATTCATGTATATGTATACCCCATCATTTGCCATCCCGTCCTCCCCTTTGTTCCCATTGAACACTGCCAGACACAGAACTGTTTGTACCTTCTGTGGGGCTCTTGATCATTATATAAAATACAAGACAGATATTAAGTCAGCTCTAGGGCAGATGAAGGGGCAGACAAAAGAAGATTGTGTCACATCATGGTTGGAGTGCATCAGTAGATCTTCCCTGATACAAGATAGGCCTAAATTATCAGATGCTATCCTACCTCCACCAGTCTGTGAACACAGGCATATATCTCCTTCCTAATGATCGTTGTGGGTAGGGGAGTTCACAGGTACTTTTTTGTGTGGTGTTTATTATGACATGATGTTACTATTATGTTGCACTGATGTTTATGGGATACCTCAGATGATAGATATATAATAGTGTATTTAGTGTACAGCAAATCAAAAGCAGCTATATTATGGTACAAAACACACAGGAATGACATGACTACAGGCTACATGGGGGGTCTTGAAAATATTTCATTATCATCAATTGTCATATCGTAACAACAGGGAAAAACTGAATGGGGCAAAACAGGGATTCAATCCCCTGACCTCTGAACTGTAGACAAATATATGCTCTAACCAACTGAGCTATCTGAATTGTCACTGGTAATTATCCAGCCCAGTTCCCGTTGTACATTATTGTATTATAATAATATTAGTTTTACTATACACACAGAAATGCATGACTGGGGAGGGGGGATGACATTTTATAATTGTACACAGGAACATTTAAAAACAACTGGGGATGGAACATGAATGTTTATAGTACATACACACAGGATCAGTTTGGTTGTACATATTTTCACTGTACCCAAGTCCCTATCTCACATTTTCACTGTACCAAAGTTCTCTTAAATACCTTTTCTGCAAGAGTTTGATCTCTTTGAACACATCTTTTATCACATTTTCTCTATAAAGTTCATTTTAACCACATTTTCTCAGTCCCATTGAGTCCCATTACCAAGATATATGCTGGGTTCTCAAAACGTGAGTAGTCCCAAAGGAAAAAGGATGAATCCAGGACACCAATAACTGAGTCCTAAAAATCACTGCTCAAAACACATTTCTCAGTACTAGTTTATATTGTGACCAGTAGATACAAGTAGAGTCCTTTCTTCTGACAGCACAATGAACATTTGGTAAACCTGTTGTAATATCAAACCATTACAGTATTGTCAGCCTTATCAGGCACTTCAAGGATTGGATCTCTGAACTCCAGTCAAAATCCAATCAAAAAAGATACAATGATGTTAAACAGAGAAATTATTTTCTCGATTTAATTTTCATCGTCACAATAATTCTTCACCAGCTGCTTCATCTAATTTTCAAAATTGGTTCGAGAGGTGACCTTGAGCTGATGTGTTGCCAAGGCAACAGGAACTGAAAATAAAGAGCCATGTTTGCCATATCTTATTATAATTTTACAGACTTATGCTAAATCTGTTCAGTATTATTTCAAGTTCTAGAATTATTCCTTAACTCATTCACCCCTGTAAAACACTTTTGAACTCTTCCAATTCAAAGGTTGGAATAGTTCATTATGAAATTTTAGGGGGTGAATGCACAGTTAAAATATCCCATTGATCTGTAGTGTATCTCCAACAAATAAGAATTTGACACACTTCACTACATTTAATAGTAAGATGATGGGCTTGTTACAGAACATTATGACTTAGATTTTGATGGCATTTCTACCAAACTGGCCTGCTGAAGATATGGGTGGGCTTATTACCAGGCATGGGCTTATTGCTGGATACATATGGTATATATGAATTCCTTGAACTAATTTTCTGCGTTATGAATCTTCAATTACTCTGAGGGCAAACTAAATGTTTGGTGTTTAAATCTTAGGAGCAATTTGACAAACTCTCATTCCGGCTACAGAGGAAGAACAAGTAATCTAAAAAAACACTTATTTCATTTACGCCTCCAGATGTATATGTAATATACTTTTAAATGATTTTAAAGTTAATCTCTCAGACAAATCCTGCTTGGATTCTTCTGTTTTAATTAATCATTTCTGGCTTTAACTTTGCTGCAATATTCCTCACTATCAGTGATTTATGACTAGTGATGGCATAACATTGATTGAATATAGGTTTCACAAAAGTTATTAACTCGGTCTGAGTGCTCAAAATCAGATTTGGTTTCAATACTAGGTTTCCTCAAGTGTCAAATTAAATTGTTTTATATTTTTGTATTTATGTTTAAAAATTGTTTCTCCACTTCAAGCCATAATTAAAATGTAGAAAAACTAAACATAAAACTCTTGAAAGAAGTTTTGTTTAATTATGTTAAAGTGAAGAACATTCTTCACTTACAAATTTTCATATTGCCCAGGCTTGGAGTGTTAAATTTTATAAGTGATGTTTTTAAACTCTTTGGTAGGAAAGCAATGGCTAAATATCTAGAAACATTTTATACATGAAACGAGGCTCTAGAGGTAGTGAATTAATTGTAATCTTCTTTAAGAGAGGTCACAGATATGTTGCTACTGTGAACAGAAAATACTGTTATATTGAAATTAAAAAATGTGTTGCTACTGATGATTCATTAAAAAATTCCCTTATACATTTAAAATGATTATTTTGTCATTCATTTTTGTCTTGAGGTGACTTTTATTGTTATTCTGCTGTTAAATATATAGGTGAAAAATAACGGATCTTTGGTGTCTTTAATTCCAAATCTTTAAGGCTAAAATGGGGATAAGTTATTCTTGAAAATCCTTTTATTGAAGGACAAACCATCATCCATATTATCAAAATATGAAGTTAAAGAATCATTTAATTCTTTCCTATCCTCATTCTTTAAAGCATTTGTATAAATTTCTGGTGATTTCCCATTTAACCTTCAAAAACTGAAATACTCATTTAAATGAAAAGAAGGTTTTTAAATTAGGAAGTATATCACCTGGTGAATCTTACTATAGTGGTACAGCCATTTTCAGGCCATACAATATGATGTCCTATATTTCATATTTTGATAATGAAAGATGTTGCTTTACCCCAGGGCTCCATTTTTGTCTGTAACTTACTGGTTGTTATATCCACTGACCAAACTGACGAATTGAAGCAGTCTATTTTTTTTAACACCATTTTACTTTACAGTAATGCGATGTCATCATTCTGTCCTCGACATTGTTTTGTCCACCATTACTCTTCATTTCAGTCTTTGCAAAACACATTGATCATTAATATAGGGTAATGATTTGCAGAAAATATAAAATGCATATGAAGAAAAATTGTAGGTATATATTATGTAATGAAAGCTATATCGCACACGTGTTCATCTGACATCTGTGATTGGTCCTGTTTATTGTTCTCATATATGAGTTATTAATATTTATAGATTCTGTAACAGGAAAGAGAGTAGTGTCCTTTCACCGGAGATCGAACCCAAAAAACTCGTGACCCCGAGCTTCCCAGTCCGCCACTCTAGCGATCGAGCTAAAGGAAATTCCCTCAAGCTAAAAGGCGACCGTAATCCTATGTACTCCTGATGTAGATAAAATATTCAGTATGTAAACTACCTGCTAAAGGTCATACGCTAGAAAAATTAACCCACTCAAATTGATATTAGTCATAATCATTTATCACTCGGTAAAGATACTCAATATTAATTTTGATAAAAAAAATCAGAAATCCTAGCCTGCGGTGATGGAATGTGGGGGATGAGGAATAAATACCACATGGACCCTCCCTGGAAATTACATGGCTGTCTCCCTGCAGGAAATAAATCTTAAAACTGATGTATCATAAGTCCTGTTATTTTATATTTACTGGTATTATGTATACTTGGGGAGTAGAAGGATGCTGCGTTGATGTGTTCTGAGATAATTACTAGTGAGATCTAAAGCTTGACTTTAATAATCTGATACTTGTTAACCTTTGGTCGGTATGTAACTAATCATATCTCAGCAAATATAGCTAGGGATGGTAGGGGGGGGGAAGCATATAGGAATTACCCTGACAGTGTCCAGCCATTTGTCTCTCCCCTCCCCCTGTAGACACTTTGGTTTTCAGGACCATAAATTGTTTCTACTCAGCTACACTAACTCATTCACCCCTGAAAACACATTTGAACTCTTCCAATACAAAAGGTTGGAATAGTTCATTATGAAATTCAGGAGTGAATGAGTTAATCAAAATTCACAAGATGACTACCAAAAAAAGGTAAGGAGTGAATCTTTCTATTTTAGGGTTAAAAGGCGAAAGGTTAAGGTTATGGTGAACTGTTGTGCAAATATTGTCCCGAAGACAAGGAACCCTGCTTTAATTTCTGGTTACAAAGGTGTAACAGTCACAGTTATTCCCTGTGAGAAAATTATCTGCAAACTTTTTCCACTAGTACCTCAAAACTTCATGAAATAAATACCCACTGGTTTATAAAGAAATCCAAAGATTTTGGGGTCAGAAGGTCGAAGGTTGAGGTTACATTGAGCTATTTAACATACATTACCAGTGGGGTATGGGGGTGTTAGCTTGCTGTGTTTTAGATTTATATAGTCTATTTTACTTTAACACTGTAATGTAACTCTATATGTATCTCGTTTTGAAACATGAAGCCAGCAGATTAAGGTAGACTTTGTTGTCTGCCCTGCTGCTTAGTGCACTGAACTGAAAGTAATTCTGCACCCTTTTCAAATCTGATACACATGTCGTTACACCTGAATTTAGTCAGGTGTCATTTTGAGCAAAACACTTTCCTCAAACTTCACCATCAAGTTTTTATGTTTTGAGATTCTGGTTATAGCTTCATTACTCCTCATCATAGGAGACTACATGTAAGTGCCAGGGGAGACAATGCGTGACAATATAGTGAGTATGACAGAAAAGAAAAGAGGTCCTGAGATGTTTCAAAGAGGGAAGTTGAAAAATTTGATTTCTCAAATTTCCCATAGCAAAATACACAAGAAAATCCCCAGTTCTCTGTAGGGGGCCTCATATTGAGTCACCTTTTATGATCATGGAGTGGAATGCAGCAGGCTTATCTTTTCCCAAATCTGCACAGTGAAGCACTCTAGTTGATACATTTTGAAGGTCAATTCTATTAGGTCAAGGTCAAATTTTGTTGTTATACATCATCTAATCCAGTATTCTCCCCTATGTGAGCCTCTCAATCTTCTGTAGACTGCCTACCAGCCCCTAAGTCTTCTGATACAGCGAGTCTCACTGTGTGGTAGGTCTTTTGAACCGTCTTGCAAAGTAATATAATATGTGTTGCATCTGATTCATGATGCTTTTTATAACGCTGGATTTAAACCTTTTGGTTTCTTACAAGTTTCCCTACAGTGCACAGTTAATTCCAACAGAATATCTTAATTTTTGTCTCCAGCAAGGAAAAACTAATATTAGGTGCTGTCAAACCTACTCATGTAACCACCTCCATTAAGAGACCACCTGTGTTCAGAGGCCACCTTAATGTCCCCACTACAGTGATTTTATTGTGAAATAAACCTGTATTAGGAGACCACCTGTATTTAAGAGACCACCTGTATTAAGAGACCACATGTATTAATAGACCACCTGTATTAAGAGACCACCTGTATTAAAAGACCACCTGTATTAATAGACCACTTTATGGACTTCCCACAGGTGGTCTCTTAATACAGGTGTGACTGTACATCAAAATGACAAAGGAAATAGTTTGTTTGGGACAACTAACACATTCACCCCTAAAGTCACATTTGAACCTTACCAAATCAAGGATTGGGTAAGTCCAGTTTAAATATGTAGGGGTGAATGAGTTAATGCTTTGTAACAATAAACGATATTAGTCCAACCAAACAGATTGAGTACCATCATGTGAGTATCAAGGATTGAGTATGTATAGTATTTTGTTTAGTTTGGAGATTTTCATGTAATATTTCATACTATGTAAAGAGAAAGGTTTCAATTGTGTTTTTTCCAGCTAATGGAGACATAGCATTAATATTTTATATCTTGTAACCGGAGATTGTCCCTCTGAGGAGACAAAACATCGATATATTATCCGAAAGATTGCTGATAAGTAACATTGCAATTTGGAAATTGACTTGAATGTTTTATGGTTTTGTCGGATAGAGGTGTTGTTGTCAAGGAGACTTGGTGTTTCCCGTCAGTATAGATTCTAGCCAGCCGATGTCATAATTCTACATTCTAAAAAGATATCATGGGTAACTGCATTCTAAGTTTCAATCCATATCAATCAAGATGTCCCTTGTACTTTTATTGGCCTTGGACTGTATTGTGCTGCTCTCATTTCAAAATGTTTTGTTTAAATGTCAGGTTTGTAAGTAAAGGGAGTTCATTGTCTATAGATCTACCCTGTGCAGTCATAGGTTGTCAGTTCACTTGTACAGATAGTTACTTATGAAGAGTTCTCTTAAAGGCATATCCTACCTTACAAATCCATAATGTATTGAAGTTCTGTTAGAGTTATCTCCCTCATCTTCAAACACATAGTTACTTATGAAGAGTTCTCTTAAAGGCATATCCTACCTTACAAATCCATAATGTATTGAAGTTCTGTTAGAGTTATCTCCCTCATCTTCAAACACATAGTTACTTATGAAGAGTTCTCTTAAAGGCATATCCTACCTTACAAATCCATAATGTATTGAAGTTCTGTTAGAGT
>JAUMHH010176908.1:0-15468 GCA_032359455.1 Chlamys rubida
GATCCCCACCCCAAAACTATATATACAATTGTTGGGCATAAAGAGATGAATGCAGTCATGATATTAGAATTGACCCCGGGGTCTTTCCCACCCTTGCAGACTTAACCCCTGGGTCATAACTTTGAAACGGTTGAGATCCCCAACCCAAAACTATATATATAAATGCTGGTCATAAAGAGACGAATGCTGTCATGATATTAGACTTAATCCTGGGGTCTGGCCACATCCCTAGGGACCTTGGTCACAGCTTGGAAACAGTTGAGATCCCGACCCCATAACCATACAAAAAATTGCTGGGCATGAAAATTTGAATACAGATATGCTACAAGGATTGGCCTAGGGGTCTGGCATCTGGCCCATTCCCTTGGATCTTATTTGTAGAATATTTTGCCATGATTGCTTAGATATCCAGGTGAGCGATACAGGCCCACTGGGCCTCTTGTTGGGTACTAAGTTATAATATCAATTGTGTAGGAATACATGTTGTGGCATCTTTAAATTCTTTATTGGTCAAATAAAGTAAACAAATGAAATAGGATTTCTTATAGATTTCAATTTATTTGAGACACTGAAAATTTGTACATTTAAATTGAGTCACCATATGTTTATATTCTTTTAACAATATTAAAGAGTTATATTATAACACAGGAAAATAAATTTTCGTTTCATATGTTTACATGTTTAATACCTAAACCTGACTTTAGACCCATACTTAATGCCTGCATCAACAACAGCTCAATCTGGAACCGGTGCAGCACGAGACATGAACATTACATCTGATGCTACTCGGCTACAGCTAAATACTTGTCCAAACATACAGTTCCACACCACGAATCCTGTAAATTTATCTGAATTCTCAACTGTAATTTTGTCTTTGATTTATTAATCTATCACATATCTGAAAGATGGACTGGTTATTCAGAATAATTACATAATTGTACATGAAAAAAAATATTGATGTATAACTTAAACACAAACTAACCCCGAAAATGTGTATTCATATACTTTTGGGGCAGACAAGACTTGCACAAGAAATATTTTTTAGCACAAGATATTTTTTTATTAACAGTCACATAATTATGTTACAGGCAATCCACTAGGATGTAGAACAGCAGAGAGGATAATATAGATTCTAACTAGCAAAAACCATTGGAAACCGGCCATTATCTCTAGCTTTGGCCGTTTAATAGGAAATAAACTCTAGCACAGCCAATTACATGGGTGTGTGGATTCTTGCACAGACTATAAGATAGAGTATCAATTCTAGCAGAAACTCCATCATATAGGATATGGTTTCTAGTCGCACCATTAAGTAGGATATGCTGACTTTGATTCTAGAAGGAACCATTAGGTATAGACTCCAGCACAGATGATTAAATAGGGTTCTAGCATGGACTATTACATAGGATATGGATTCTTGTATAGACTATCGGGATGTGGGTTCAAGCAAAGACTATAAGACAGGGTATTGATTTAGTACAGACCAAGGCCTCTATAGGATGTGGATTCTATCATGGATCATGAGGCAGGAAGGATATAAAGACATTTGATAGAATGTGGATTAAATCAAAGACCATCAGATGTGATACGAGTTCTAGCACTAACATTAGATAGAATTTGGATTCTAGCAAGGACCATGACATGGGGTTGAGACTCCAATACAGGCAATTTGGTCGAATGTGGTATTCAAGTAATGACAAAATATGGGATATGTGTTCTTTTCTAACACAGATCGTCAAACGTGAATTACCGCGAAGACCTTTGATCGGAGGGTGATTCAAGTACAACTCATCATATGGTGTATGAATTGTATGTAGCACAGACCAATAGTCGGGGTGAAGATTTTATCTTGGACCATAAAACATGATACATGGATTCCAGGACAGAACATCACTGGATTAAATGGACATTGATAAAACGTTTTCTAGCAAAGAAAAATCAGAACATGGCTTCTGATACAGATTATAAGAAAGTATATTATTACATCACTTAAACTGATCACCAAAATATTGACAGCGGAGCATCCATTAAATGATGAGTAACGTTTATAAAACAAGACAGCGTAATCATTGTCATGAAATAGCTTTATCATTAGAACATTTGCGTATAGTTTAGCCCATAATCATAACATGGTGAGCTGTTAAAATCACACTTAGCCTTTAGTTTAGCCCGAGTTTCCTCTGGCCCCGAAACCAGACTTAGACATTTTGACAGATACATTTCTCCCAAACCAGACATCGAGATCTGTCAAAATGTCTAACAGGGTGGCCATGGGGATAACACGTGACTTTTAAGTATCGCACACGCGAAATTTCGGTATGGACAACGCCGCCTCAGGTATGTTTTTATTTAATAGCTGTCATATAACCGAACCGATTTTAATGGGATTAGGCGCAGAGTATACCTCCAAGTGGTACATTTCATCAGATATCAGGGATATTTGGCTGTATATGGCCGATTCTCATTGATGCTCGACAAACCAGTTTTCAACGAACGAAAATTGTCATAGTAACGTACACACATTGATACAATTGTGTTTTTTTTTTTTTATATTACACAATGTTACACGCAGTATCTTGTTTATTTTTTAAGCATATGTTAGTATTCAATATATGACATGATTTTGGTGCCATTATGCATTCTCTAAACGTTCAAAGTTAACCTTTATTAGCTAAAGTGAGCTATTCGTATCGTACACACTGATATTTAAAAACCGTATCGTACACATTGTTTTTTATTTATTTCTGTATCTCGCAACAAAAGCCTATACAACTGTTCTGTTCTTTTCAGGATGCCTTCCAAGCCAACGGCAAATCTATCACTAAATCGCTCCCATACGCCGAAAAACAAAAAGTTATGATTTTGAGACTGTCGGGTCTTTCTTTAACAACGAAAATTGTCAACCTCCTGCTTAATATATAGACGTTGATGATAACGTAAAAGACTGACACAAATCGGGTATTTAGCGCCAGATAATTGGGACATTGTCTGTAGAATTGTGTACTGAAATGATGGATTGGTGTGAACACGTTTCTATTTAAGAACTTTATGGAGTTTTACTCATGGCATATAAGCACAAATGCTGAAAATACATTAATTGTCAGAAATAACATTTTTATCACAGCTTGCAAGCATTCTATACATTTTCTAGATGCATGGTACCATATCCAATATAACACAAAATGCATTAAATGTTTTAAGGTGTTTTTAATTTCAGGTAAAACTAACTGACATTAAAAAGATATCCAAAGTTTTGATTTTGTTATCTCCGACTTTAACAATAAATAATAGATGGACAGCATTACACCGGGACGGACGTACATACGTAACAATCTGTGTCCATGCCTTTGTTTTTACTTGATTCTACACTGTTATAGGCAATACAAATTAATAACACACATTCAAATCATCTTGCTGCCTGCAGAAGATAAAACATGATCAACAGTAATGTAAACAAAAGCAGCGCACAAGGGCACGTCGATAAGACAAGGGCAATAACTCGGTCAAACACACGCCACGTAAATATAGGTCGTCAAGACCAAGCGACTTCATGTCCTCAAATAAACAACAAAACCACAAACATAGCGTGAATCCAAGCCGTAATTAAAAAACAAAAAACTTAAGTGCATAATATCACTGTCGGAAACATTGAATTAGTTTTAGGAAGCATGCTAAACAATATGAAATGTATAGTTTTGATCATAAAAAAGAATATACATGGGGTTCAAAAATACGTCCTTAAACTTGTCGAGAAGCTCCTCAACCTTATGTTCTTTTGTGTAAACAGGGCTAGATCTTTGGATTAGTTTGAAATGACCCCTCCCTTTCCTAGTCCCCAACCCCCATGTATAAATGGTAAAATATCAACAGGAATAATAAAAATAATTATGTAAAGTAAAATACTGATTGTCTCGCTATTTGCAGGATGAATATCACAAAAATAAACTGTTGAAATCACAATTTGCGTTGTTCATGTCGGCTACAGTCTACTATTTTGGGTGTTTTTTCTTCATATGGAAGCTTAGTCCACTCCTATAACGGTACGGACGGTCACCACTATGCCTTGACATGTGATCTTTAAGTTTGGAAGAATCACATAATTCACATTTCTGCTTTTTGTCGCCTTCCTCCCGTCTCCTGTGTCGGGCAAGGTCCGCGTTAGTCGCAAATGCCTTATTGCAAATGGGACAAATGTGGCTCTTTGTTTCCTCATGCACGTTACACATGTGCCGTGTCAGGTTCGCATTTGAATAAAATGGCTGACCACAGCAGCTGTATGGCGCGGCCCTATCATGCCTCCTTTCATGTTGCCGGCAGTTTGGCCGGGACGAAAAAGACTTTCCACATATATATATACCGTGCAGATAAACATCGGCTGACTTGTATCTGGAAATTATATAGAAACGTCGTGATTTCACCAGAAAATAAATTCGCTGCGATAGGCTTGAAATGTCAATGTGTACGGTACGATTTAAAATACTGTGTGTACGACAAGATTATCACTCTTAGCCATGTATCTTTTTTATTATGGTATTTCTTACAAAACATTATATTGGTATAGTAGTTGTACACC
This sequence comes from Chlamys rubida, assembly GCA_032359455.1. Classification (NCBI taxonomy): domain Eukaryota; kingdom Metazoa; phylum Mollusca; class Bivalvia; order Pectinida; family Pectinidae; genus Chlamys; species Chlamys rubida. Next base: position 4,574 of record JAUMHH010176908.1, read on the forward strand.
TCGATTACAAACATGCATATTCATAAGTTAACTAAAGGTGCTTTAAATTACGTACAGCAGTCTAAATACGTGGTGAATGTGTGCGATACGAAGACCAGTTTTGGCTCTCGAGATCAGTTTGTCGAGCATCAATGAAAAAACACATAATATTGAGAAATGTCACTTATATTACTGGAAAACAGTCATTTGGGAGTATACTCTGCGTCTAGTCCCATTAAAATCGTTTCAGTTATATGACAGTTATTAAATAAAAACATACATGAGGTGGCGTTGTCCATATCGAAATTTCGCGTGTGCGATACTTAAAAGTCGCGTGGTATCCCCACCCTATACGGCAGAAAACGGATCAATCAAAGAAAAACAAACATTGATTTTCAAAATATCTATGATATATACATATATACATAGACGCGACGGAGACGTTTTGAGCTTCGAGAAATATACAATTCACGCTGCGGTATTTCAATGCAAATTAGAGCAAGTCCATTCCTTACAAACTTATAAATATTAAATGCATCGGCATAGTGCTATGCTCGAACAATTCTAAAACAAATTTTAAGCATCCTTTCATTGAACCCCGAAAGCTGACCACAATCTGAACACAAATAATAGACCTAATACCGAAATTAATTATCTTCTTCGGAACTACTGCTATACTATTGATAAAAAGGGGGCTTACACACGTGTTTATATGTTTATTTGGTATTGATTAAGCTCGCTACGTCGTGCACAAATAAATCCATGTAATTATAATCACTGGCCGAGGTATGCTCATACACCGCCCGGTATATACATGTAGACGTGTATTAAATGTTTGTATAGGTCATAGCTTTGCTTTATAAGGTGTACAGTATATATAACCAAACAGTATACCCACCCGCATTTAAAGGTCGGATCAAGCTAAGAGCTTAAAATCGATCGATGAGAACTGGAGCGTTTCAAACAAATATGGCGGCGCGCTGCACGGCATGCTGACATGTGAAGGCAAGTATGAGAGTATTGGAATATTGATATCAATGTTGTAATATATCTTTGAATGCAAGAATGTCATTTTATCAGATATTAGTTTATATCGTTTTGTGTTTGGTATCGTGAAAAATAGAATAATTGATTCGCTAATCTCAACTCGCAGCTATGGTAAACAATGGTTATAACAACGAGACTCACTCATTGCATTAGAGTGCATGTCTAACTGTATCGATATTTAAAAGGTATCAATATGTGTGTGACGCTACTTGTAGTTTGAAAACCGGGGAATAGATTTTATTGTTAATTTGAGAATGTGAACTGTCAAATATACAAATAGAGCTTGGATTGACCCAGTCACAGGGACCTGAGAACTACGGCACAATATCGCCATGTACCCTGATACAGTTTCTGTTATGTCGAAAGCATAACTTAATGTTTTGGAGGTTAAGATCAACGCCTTACAAAATGTACAATATGCGGGGTGTCAATTTTATCGTGTGCTTATCTTAACCTCTTAAACGCCTAGTACATATTTGTAATACCCTGCACGTGAGAAAAATTCCTAAAGATTTATGATTCTGTGTCTTCAATTCTCAAGTCCCTGTGACTTCGCCTATCAACGATCTGTTGAAATTGCCTATGAATACAGCATGTGTGCATTTTTTTTACCTCTCACGTTAACAAAACAAAACAATAATAATGTATATAAAAAAAATCTCCTTTCCACCATAAAGGAAATATCAGGCCTGTGTGGCCGAAGTATGTAAATGGATAGGGAAGAAAATATGCGTCCGTCAAGGTAAATTATAAAGCAGTGGTATTTCTTTTCTCGTGAACAGAATGTCGAGATATATTGAGAAAAACTTGACGTATTTCAATACCTAGGAAATGACCTTTCATTCAAAAAGCGACACATATAGGGTCAAAGCATACGTGTAAATAGTATTTTTTGTTCGGGAATTCTTTGCCCCAAATAATTTTAGACTGGAGCGCATTCTTTAAACGTCACGGTGCACGTGGTAAAAACATGTCATTCCATAAATTGACCTCGGCAAATTTAATATTACCATGTTTTCAAATATGAGTGACAGGGTATTCCACCTAAATCAATATTTGTACCTGAATTATGTTATACACATTGAGCCGCCCTGTTTACATTATCGGTAAAATACCTGTGATTTAAACCCCTCACATTCATCGAGCACTTACTAATTGCAAACGTAAGCAAGTCAATCTTAGTATATTTTTAGAACCTCGCTCATCTGGACAAAAACATCCGGAATAATAAATGTTACGAACTGATTTAATAGACATTGTCATACTACATAAGAATATTATTTAGGGAAGGGGCATTCAAAATGAAAACGTAGGTTTTGTCCAATAATTTTGTATATGATTGGGTATACAATTTTCGAACCAACCAATTTTGGATTATCGAGATCTATACTGATTACGTTGGGATCAACAGAGTACAAACATTGTTCGCTATATCAAATCGTTAAACGGAATCAGCATAACTGTTAAGGGTCTTCGTACCACTGCCTAACAATGTCGCTTTGTATTGGAAACTTTTTTTCTCGGCATGGCTACAGCTTTGATAGATCCTTTCTGAGAAAAACCCATACTTTACAGAACTTTTATGAAACGGTGTTCTGAATGTTATAATGCAACGGACAAGATTAGGATTGAAACCTTGTGCCTCTGATTAGTGTATTGTTGCTCTAACCACCTGGTCAACAATGATACATGTAGTCTCAGACGAGCTAGGTATACCCGAAACGAAATTAAGGGGAGGTTACTGTATACATGTGTTTAGTGTTTCGCCTGTATTGGGCTGCGGATCCTTAAAGAAAACATCATTAACACTAAATGAAAGCCACCAAGTACCTGTCTATACGATCGATCGATACAGTATTATACATGTACCACCCACAGGCAGATAGGGAGATCGATACTGTCGAACGGAGAGCGTCGGAATATTTGTCAACAAACCATCCTTCTTCGAAATTGAAAATTATGAAATAATTACTTGGTATTAAAGTAATACATCAAAGTCTAAATTGTACATTTATTTGAGTACACGTATCTTTGTGGAATGACAGAGTGCAGCATGGTAAAGTTGGAGTTATGGCCCTTTGGTGATTTGCTCGGGTATATATATATCATTTAATGGTCGGCTACAATTGCCAATTTTGTATGTGAGTATCTCGTGGGTTGATGGGATGTCACACATTGAAATTATCGCTGAAATCGGGTATTGTACATTATAATATACAGAGTTATGGCCCTTTATTCATTTTGACTCCAAAGTATTATGCGGGGGAGTATGATTGCAGCATGTTCGCAATAATTTGCTTTGTTTCAACAACCCCATATTTCAACCTTACACAAACACGTCAACGTCTGCAATATTGAGATATGCATAAATACCTTTGCGAATTCGTGATGTCACTGACTGACATAATATATTAAAACATGTGCTATTGGGGTGGGGGTGGGGTTGTCAGTTTGACCCTTCCATGCGCTTGACATCCATCTTCAATCTTTTCAAAAGACACTCTAGATATGTAAGGATCGAGCGTGCGTTATCTACACATGGCCATTAACTGTCCGGAGTTTACTAATAAACTTTCCTAGGATGGTTCTGTTGTCCGGAACAAGGAATTGCAGTATTAATCTATATACTCTGTTTAAGTAGTCGTGTATAGTAGAAGGATATTTTTATGAACACACAAACATATGATGGTATTGTGTTGGTTTGTTCATTCTAAAGTAGAATATAGCCCTCCTTAAATATCTCAGTTCATGGTTTCTAAATAGATTGTGCCGCTGATGAAGCACAACGTCATTTGTTATAGTAACAGATCCGAGCAGAGAGGGATGAAAAGTTGTGGTTCGTAGCGGGATCCATACAACAGCGGCTGCTCAAGTGGGGTACGCACTACTTGTTATATCCGATAAAAAGTTGTTGGTTTCCAGAATCATTCAGAACCGACCGCCACGTGCTAGTGGGCGACGCATGTTGCATTGTTATCATATTGCCTATTTGTAATTTCCGAGTTAATGTATCAGCCGCGTGTCGATTGATACTCATTCGTAAAACCTCTGTAAATTAGTTCGTTTGATTCCGGAATTGACCGATTCGATGCTAATGTATGTACATGTAGCAGTATTTGAACGGAAGTCACTTCCGGTATAATGCACATGTTTCTTACATCCGCAGTTAGGAATACCGTCTCAGTCGTGTATCATTATAAGTTTGGTTCAATGCATGTTTATATAGCTGGAAACATTCCGGAATATAAAGAAGCACACAACTGTCATTTTAATTTTGTTCGTTTTATTCGACGTCACTACGTAAGCTATGGTACTTGTGTGGCATCTCCGCTACACGCAGCTCGATGACACAAACTTACCTCCGCTTGTTGTTTCCACACAGGAGCCGCCCAGCACCATGATGGAAGGGCGGAAACGACGTTCCCTTGAAGAGGACATCGTTTCGCAGGGACACAAAAGAGTTCGTTTAGAGGGACCGGAAGTAATAGCACAAGGTTTGTTATGAAATAATTAAATTCATTTCATTTGAACAAAAAATCCGCAATGTCATTCTCTTCTCTTACGAAACAATGCGTTCGTTTAATTATTGTGTTTTAAGTATAATCAAAACAGTGTTTTATTTTTGTTTTATACATTTTCAGTACGGAAACAAGAAATCGAGGTCCTTCAAACGTTTGATTTCAATAACATTTACGAAAATGTGGAGTTCACAAAAGTGATGACTCTAGACCAATACCGGAAGTGCCGTCCATACAAAGTTTTCCATTATCCTGGCAAAAGCAAAGGAGAGATAGTCTTCCACATGAGTTGTGATGGCAGCTTTGAGCTCACTGCAGTGAATGTTGGCCTAAACCACTGTGCCACCAACTGTCAGGGTGTTGTAGACATGTACGTGAACGGGCAGCCATTTTTACTTGGATACCAGGGTGCTAACTCACTGGAGTTTGAGGAACAGGTTTTCCGTATACCACCGTCCTTATGCATAGCCGGTATAAATGTCTTCTCCCTAGTGCTGAATGAATCTAGTCCGGGCGTGTACTGGCTTTCTGATGCTCGGGTGGCCATTGAGAAACTTTTTTGAGCATGGATATAGAGTGCTGGTGTGATTCTAGTCCTAATTGGATTGTCCTGTTCAGAACATGGAACGTGATTAGTTGCTGATACCGTATTTCTTGTAGCTTAGTTTTTAATTATTGGCGTCAGGACCTCATGCAACGCCATGATCGATAACGCCTCAAGTCTGTTTGGTTCAAATCAACAACATCAAACAGTTTTTAAAAGCTCCACTCTTCAGCTTGATTTTCACTTCACTCATTTACAGGCAAAACCAGTCTTACAATGTAATGCTACGTATGTTATCTTGCGCATTGTACCAGCTCAGCAATGAGTTGTGTTAGATTTATCTCCCCTATTATTTATTGACATTGATCTGATACTTTTGTGTTTACATCAATGCATGCACTCTTTTTTTGCATCCATTTGCAATCTGTCAGCTTTTAAGGATCCTTATCCTATCGCAGCAAAACGCTCGAGAATTACTCTACAGTTTTTTTTTCTGATCTTGTCTTATCTCCCCTTAATTTTGTTTGGGATTTGACGGGGCTAGCAGATGACTACTGTGTGACCATGTTGCTCAGTAAGCTAGAGCAACCGTCAGGAGTTCGTTTTTATATCATCCGTGGAAAGTTCCCTGCAAGGTATGGGTTTCTTTTCGGAAGTGGTTTATCAAAACTATAGTCATGCTACAAGCTATTTTCTAGTGTTAATTTACAACTTTTGGCAGTGATACAAGGATCCTTAATATTACGTTTTTTCAGTGTGGAACTTTTTCTGGAGGAGTTTATTGTCACAGTAAGGTAACATACAGCCTTGAGTTAGGTCTTGGTATTCGTAGCTGAGTTACACTGTGTCTCGATATCTAATAAGATTGCCATATGGACATTGTAAGCGGAAGTGCGTTTATGGATGTGTGTGGATTGAACAGAGCATGATAGTTGAAATGAGAAAGAATTAACTTGTAAACAGGGTCACGAAGAGATCTGGTCGTGAAGAGAAAATCTGATTGTTGGAATGTATGAGCCGTTTTACGGAAACAGTTCATCATTCTCTTGATCAAGTGACCTTTTCCATGCAAACATATTGTTATGTTTAGCCGAGATATTTGAGTACTGCAATCGATATCAACATAAAATATGATGTATGTGAGTGTTTTATTTATTGATAAATGAGTAGTGTATCTGATTGCCGAAATGTGTGTAGTATATAGTTTATTTTAAACGAAGAATGAAAGAGGTCGATCAGTTGATCAATTGTTTAAGCTATTTGTGTGACCAGTGCTCGAAAGACTTCATGTAAACGCTTTCATTGAGATATTAATACGAAATGGAAATGGAATCAAATTGGCTTAAAGTAGCGTTTTTGTTGTACCCACGTCACGTCACGTATTTGTGCATTTAAAGCACATTTATTACCAACGAAATGTTGATTCCTGCAATATCAATCAATCAATGTAGCACCTACAATCAAACTAATTATTCATTCTTCACTGCAAATACCGTAAAATATTCTGTAAACATTGCCACGCTTATATCCTGTTATGTTGCCACGCCTATATCCTATACACATTACCACGCCTATATCTTGTAAACGTATATATTTTAAGGATTGACTTATATCTTCGTTTAAAATAAACTATATACTACACACATTTCGGCAATCAGATACACTACTCATTTATCAATAAATAAAACGTTGTCACGCCTATATCCTGTAAACTTTGTCACACCCACTTCCGGTAAACATTGACACGCTCATACACTGTTAAATTTGCCACATCTACAGAATGTGAACATTTCAACGTCTATTACCTGTACCATAGTGTAGGTCACTCGATTCAAGCGATACAATTACAATATGCACAATTTAAGTGACTTATAAAAAGATGGTTTGAGCACCGAATCCATGCTTGAGCATGAGGAGGGCTTTGTGACTACAGGCCTTGGTAGCTGAGAATTGTTTTGATCTGTCATTGCATTGGTTAGTACATCAGTAATGCGGGATTTGGATTAAGTTGACCCGAAGATTACAAATGTTTTTATTTTTTTTACCTTGTTTGAATTTTAAGGATCCCCATACCACTGCCCAAAAAATGTAACAACGCATTGGATCATTATTTTTTCGGCATGACTATAGCATCGTTAAATCATTTCTAAAAAGGAAACTATATCTTACGGCACTTTTATGAAATATAATAAAGATAAAATAAACAAAATAGTATTAGCACCGTGTTCTGAGGGTAAATTTACAGCGGGAAACGACCTTGATTCGAACCCCTCATTTTGTAATTGTATCGCTTAAATCGAGTGAGCTACCTGGTAAACGGAATCATCCTGACCCAAATTTGCTTGACCTACACTTTTATCCAAAACGAAATTAAGGGGAGGTTACCATATTTTCGAAAAACAACAGTGCAGTGGGACAGGGATCCTTAAATGTCTGCTCCTGTAAAGTTAAGTTATATACCATGCTGGATATTTGTTTATTTATTTATACCACTTGTGATACTTTTGAATTTTCGGATATATGTTTTTACTCCATAACAGAATATTCATATCGATATTTCAATATGACGACTCAGTAATAAAGAGGCTGTTGAGATTTCGTTATTCATTAACTCATATTCATTATCAGATTTGAAGTTTTATACATTTCCGTCTTTTTTCTTCATTTGTTTTTCTTTTTTTCTTTCTAGTATTGACATAAACACAATTTTTTAAATACAATTTTATTTATAAAATAAATATCAAAAATGTCATCGTGTGATAGTTATATTTTGGTGGGGTTTGTGGTGTGCTCCTCCACTCAATATGGTCACGTTATAGAGGTGGAGAGGGGTATAAGCGACGGGGGTTAGGGGCACCCATCAGACATGTTACAATATCCCCGCCAAGAGGAGATGGAACATTAATGTTATAAAACAAAACAAATACATCCGACATCACATTTACAATGCGCTTAATTATCAGTTAAAAAGAACAATTAAAATGTACTGCATGTAAGGACTTTAACAGAATAATAGTTTTAGGCATCATATGTCTTCTTCCCGTTGGACTGGGCTCTGGAATAATTCCTCTCACTTGGCTTTTTGCGTCTTGTCCGCTCAAGGTTTTTGTCAATGGCTGCTCTGTTAAATGGAAGAAGTAGACATGGAGGGCCGTAGTTTCAATAAGAATAAGTCAAGTGGCCATGATTTAATGTGAAATGAGTTTACATATATTGGTTACATTATATCAACTGTATATTTGAGAAACTCATTTCACATTAAGGGATGGCCTATAACCACAAAAACAGATAACTACAAATTCTCATTCTTTTCTTGAACAGTTACATTGTGGAATCTTCTACCCACACACCTGAAGATCTGCACATCTTTAGAACAGTTTAGGGTGGGCTTATCTCCCCGTGTCATCATACACCCTGTGATTGTTTTATCTTGTAAATAGTGCCATTGTAGTTTTTATCTGACCAAGTCTGGTCACACGCACATAGATTCGTCATCATTCCACATCAGGAATTTGAATCTTAACGGCAAGAAGAAGAAGAAGATGGTCACTTGACTTATTCTTATTTCCTGTAGAGATTTAGGTACATACACAAATTCATATTCAAACGAAATAACTGTTGGATTTCATCTTAATTGCATGCACTTCATATGAATTTTTATCATTTTATTTGCAAAATAAAAGTTTTTACATCATTATTTTCAACAATATATTCAACAGTGTATGTTTTTATAAAAAAAATCGACTGAAACTGCCGCATTTATCTAATATAAGAGAAAATACACATCGTTCACAGTTACAGTGTCCCTTAAATCACTGACTAAACCAAATTTTCGTAAAATTCTTCTTAATTGACCATGTCCCATGAAAGGGTGGACACTTGTCCCACTGTGAGCTTTTATTCATGTGACGTCAGAGGCACTCACGACCCGTTTAAATAAGAAGGAAAACTAAATAAAGTTGAAATCGTAAGAGTACATCTAATTAAGTGAGAGTTCAGCTACCAAAGGCGTCAAGCTGAAGCATTAGATATAATGTTAAATAATCAGTTAATTGATAGCTAACAGTAATTTTAATGTTTACGGTTCCAACTGAACAGGTGACAACATTTGGAGTTAGTTTCCTCTGTTGAAGTATTCCAATAGTTTTTTTCTTCTCAAAGTTGCTCTTAGACTGATTCTTGTTTACTCCTCTGGTGTTCCATTGAGTCACAGGGTCTCGTTACAAATGTCTGAAATACACATATGCTATACTGATATGGGTCACAACAAACATAAACATACACAAGGGAAGAAGCTTCGTCAGAGCACTACCGGTACCGCCAAATTTCAAATGAAGATTTGCAACACTTACTTTTGTTATATTTTCCAGGGATCTGCAGCGAAAGCTTCGGTTTGAATTGTAATTAAATAATCCATCATGATTAATTGTGTAATCATTCGTCTAATACATCCACTCAATCACTTTTTCGGAGAATTTGCAGTTTTACCGCAATGATTTACTTGAACCTGACCCGGAAATGATGAGGGCTTTTCGACATGTCTTTATACCATACTGCCACATACAACGGAAAGTCCCAAGGCCCTCCGAGTAGAGTCTAGTCCCGCAGCAAATGTTTTTTGGCGCAATGTTTAAAACATCATGTCTGGCATCGTGTCCATGTATTTCACATTTTACGCTTAAGTGTTACTGTATCAAAATTATTGGACTATTGCATAATTATGATCTAGCTATATAATATGCTTTTGATATAGATAGAAAATTGGTATGATTGAGACTTCTAGATATTTTATTTTGAATTTTGTTTGCTGGGAATCTAGTGTTATTTTCAATATATATATATATATATATGCCTTTTCAAACACAAGTTAGCAAGTGTTTATCGGTGGTAACTGCGTCATTTCTTCACCGATTTCAATCAGTTATTTGTCATTTTAGTCAGGAATTAACATGCTAGATGACTCATCCCTTTCATGTTTAATTTTGTGTTTACATAGAATGGTCCCTTTTAATGTTATGTTTTAATAAAGTCTTAAAATGTCACATCGCTCTCAGGTTAGAGGATTTTCCTTTATTCATAATTATGCTATCTATATTGTTTCTGCACTCATTATGGTGTCTAATTATCATCTATCATATCTATGACAGCACTGATCATGAGCAAGTCATATTTTTAAGTACATGTACATTTTGTTGACAAATTTCATTTTGAACAGATTTATGATTGACCCTATTATTTATGATTTTTATTTATAACCTAACTTTGTTACAAGGCTTTCTCCTATAAACTAAAAACAGTGATTTAACAGTATACTGAACAGTGATTTTACAGTATACTTATTAACATTATTATATATCATTCATATGAACAAATTGCATAATCTTTTATACAATCCATGTCTATAATCCTGATTAATTCCATTCATGTAAAGGGATGGCCATGCATGTTAGAACCCCTAAAAGAGGTCCAATAAAAATGAATGGGAAAATCACAGAAAATTACTGCTTTTATCAATCTATAAATATATATATGACATTTAAAAAAATAAAATGCATAGTGATAAAAAACAAAAAACTATAAAAACTATAAACAAACAATATTTGAAGAATTGCCGATTTAGTGACATGGAATCCAAGCCACAACCATCCGACATAATCACCGGACTCACCTTGATGTGACATTTCTGGTGTGACAGCTTGTGGACAGGGTGTGACAGTTAGTTGACATTTCTGGTGTGACAGCTTGTGGACAGGGTGTGACCCATAGAATGGATCATGAGACATCTATAAGACAACTCCACCCTCTGT
>JAUMHH010176919.1:3461-15468 GCA_032359455.1 Chlamys rubida
CATAGACTATTGGTGATATATCTAGTCTAGTCTAACAGACTACACACCATAGACTATTGGTGATATATCTAGTCTAGACTTACAGACTACACACCATAAACTATTGGTAATATATCTAGTCTAGTCTAACAGACTACACACCATAGACTATTGGTAATATATCTAGTCTAGTCTAACAGACTACACACGGTGATATATCTAGTCTAGTCTAACAGACCATTGTTATAAATAGCTATTTAATGTAATATTCCCACATAATATTTACTAATTAATGTTATACTCCCCAGGTAATATTCCCTATTCAATGTTATACTCCCCACATAAAATTAACTATTAATTGTTATACTCCCAGCGTAATATTAACTATTTAATGTTGTACTCCCAGCGTAATATTAACTATTTAATGTTATACTCCCCACGTCATATTAGCTATTTAATGTTATACTACCCACGTCATATTAGCTATTTAATGTTATACTCCCCACGTCATATTAGCTATTTAATGTTATACTCCCCACGTCATATTAGCTATTTAATGTTATACTCATCACGTAATATTAGCTATTTAATGTTATACTCATCACGTTATATTAACTATTTAATGTTATACTTCCAACGTAACGTTAAACATTTAATGCTAAACTCCCCACGTAATATTAACTATTAAATGTTATACTCCCTACGTAATATTAACTATTTAATGGTATACTCCCTACGTAATATTAACTATTTAATGGTATACTCCCTACGTAATATTAACTATTTAATGATATACTCCCTACGTAATATTAACTATTTAATGGTATACTCCCCACGTCATATTAGCTATTTAATGTTATACTCCCCACGTAATGTTAAACATTTAATGCTAAACTCCCCACGTCATATTAGCTATTTCATGGTATACTCCCCACGTAACATTAACTATTGAATGTTATACTCCCCACTCAATATCAAATTTTTTATATGATTCTCCGCACGTAATATTAACTATTTAAAGTTATACTCCCCACTCAATATCAACTATTAAATTTTAATCTACACTCAACGTAAAAGACGCCATAAAACTTGTTTTGCGTGTTTTGCTAAATTTTTAATAAAATATTGGTTAGTCCCATATGTTTGTGTTATAATATTGTGACGTCTCCTTCCTTATTTATTCATAGCAGTTAAACATAGATGTGATCTAGAAAGAAAAAAATGTAAACATTTACAACATGCATGACTGAAGTCTAATCATGATGTACTTGTTACTAACAATGAATTGTCACTTAGACCATTTCGTGTACACTTAGTTTTGATGACGTCATCACTACACGTGTTAGTACTGCACGAAACTGCCTTACTTCCGGTAATCTCGTTAAAATCACATCATAACTGAGCACTTTTCACAGCTTGCTCAACTTCGTTGTTAAATATGACAAATCTTTATGTTTATCCATGCAGCTTATTCATGCGCACATTTTGTAATACAGATTAGACAAATACGGTTTTCCCGTCCTCATTTCTTATTTCCGCAATGTTTACAAATGCCAACTAATATGCAAATATCTTGGGGATTGGTTTATTATCCGAGTTTGATCAGGTAACACAGATTTCTCAATAGAATGAAATCCAAATTGAAAATAAAAAAATAATATTAACAAACACGACATTACAAAACTTTATACATAAATAGTTGATACAGTAGCAATGCTATTGTAATTAATTAATGATTGACTAGTGTTGTTTGATATGGATAAAAACAAAAGATCATGTAATGAGTTGGTTGCTGATTAGGGCTATATATTTGCTTATTTTCGGGTTTTAAATTTGGTGCCGCAACAAAGCAGAAAGTGCCGTTTAAATTCCATCTCGTCTCTTAATCGAATTGTCGCGGTGTAAAAAAACTAAAAGAAAACAAAACAATGGCCTTAATAACCCACCATAGAAAATGAATTTGTTCGTCGATTTATTTGTTTTGAGCTCTATGTGTTCAACTAATGGCTGACTGATTTAGTGTTATATATATTGTCCTTTAACTGGGCGTGTTTCGCCAATCTCATACAGATGACGGTACATTTAGAAGAGTATCACCCGAAGGGTGTTTATTTTCGCTGCTCTTTAGATTAAGATGACGCATTCTGTTTAAAATGTGAAGTCACTTATACTTCACACTTCATTTGGAGTAATTCGTCATTATTTCATAACATCGCACTCTCCAAAAGGCTTCAGAAGAGTTTAGTCGTGTATGTACAAACTCGGATTTGCATATATTTAAAGTGTATATTATTTGTGTCACATGACCAGGTATCCTTTGCAAGTTATCGAGTGTGAAATCAAGTTAAACTATCTAATAGTACATTGAAGACGTCGGTGTGACCTGGTTGTTAGCGTTGTAATTAAAGTCGTGTCTTCATTCATCCATGAAATTAGTTATATAAAAACGCCAAAAATAGTTCCAGAACAGCAAAAAATTATAACACAGAGTCGCTAACTGTCGTATTGAGAAGATGATTAGACAAATATCATACGAAAATATGATGTTGAGTGACCTTAATATATTTACGTGTGAATTTCAATGGGGTAAGACTATTAATAGCATTATACGCTGAAGAGGACATTTGAGATGGAGTGGGTGGTTTCTTTGCCAGAGTCGATTAAAATTCCATTCCGTCTAGAGAGACTCGGATTTGTGTTTAGATTTTGGAAGGCACAAAGACGGCCAACTTACAAACATATGATACGGAGTATCCTACACCCTAACTAGGCTTCGGCCATCATCCAATGGGCGACGTCAGGAGCAGGTGACACCTCAATAATTTTATCGCCAGCTGTAATGTTGGGTATTCCGAAATAGGACACATCGGTACAAAAAATTCAATTGAATGTTGCATAAATCTCATAAAATTACATTTTGTGTTGTAGACCATGTATTTCAATATTCGGAATAAAGAAAAACTTCCTCGTCGTCGTCGTCGTCGTCGCTGTCTACATGACTAAAATAGTTCATGCGTGTCAATACGAGTACGTGTTGTGTATCTTCCCCTTCACACGAAAGCAAAATCCAAATATAAATGTTATTTGAGCTTAAATTTAAAAAATGAATATCGTTTATTTGCTTATCGACACTCGGGAGCAAGCTGCCGACCGATAAGTCATCATTGCACTCAGACAGTATTAACTCATAAAACAAACACTTGAACACCACAAAACTTAATCGAATTTGTATTGATGACATCAATGGTACACGTATTAATCGTGTCTTGACTAGACATGTACAGAACGAATGTCAACGTAGCGAGTAGCTGGGAATTACTTACACGTTCCCACAACTCTATTACTACATCTTAAGACCATTATAAAGCTCTTATTTATTTATCAGTTTATTCCCATGTTATGCAGTAAATATGTTCTTTTAATGTTTTTGTAATTTTTTGGTAAATGTATTGTAATTGCCTACATAATCTATATTGAAATCTGTCGTGAGTTAGTCCTATTATATATTGGTTGATTTCATCTCTGTAAATCCTTTATCATGAATATTTGTATATAGGTGACCGGCACTACGCCCCACTTCTTTTTTGAGTAGTTAAGCAGCGTTTCTTTAGAAGCGAGGACTATATTTTAAGATTCTGGTGTGTTTGGGATTTGGGATACCTTTCTTGCTTATGATGAATCCCGTAGATTTTACCTCCTAGTGATTTTTATTTTCATTACATTTTTTTCTAATTTTTGGGGTCATTCGCTTCTCCCATAAAGGAGCAATATTTCTAAATAAACCTGTCTGAGTTTCAATATTTTAATATGTATCTATGAGAGGTCATGCACATTTTCCTTTCTTTCCGTGTCAGGTTCTTTCTGTAGTTACTCATCGTGCAGTTCTTAATATAGTGTTCGCTTTTATGTCGTTTTCTCCTTTCATCGTGGTTAGTTTCTTTATTAATTATTCTCTTATCTATTTTAGATGTAACGCTGGTACATGTCTTTTCCTTTTGTGTTTTGTTATTCTTCTCTACGCCCTGCGCCCATCTTTTAGTATCAGTGTGTTAAACACTTTACCCAAAACGATGATAAGATGAATACCTGATGCTTCGGCGCATTTGTTTTTCCGGCTTTTCCCGAGTGTCTACTATTCAAACGCTTTCTTTATCGATATATCTCCGCTTCTCCGTAGACCGCCCCAATGTTCTCTTGCACATTCTGCTTGTAAAGAGTGCAGAACAACATAATGTTTATTTCTGTTAAATAAAGAACATTGCATTCCTCCTCGGTTTTCGTCGAACATGCTAACCAACTTCTTGCATGTCGGCCAACCCAGTGCCTTTGTAACCGGGTCTACAACTGTTGTTGTACATGACTGGCAATGTTTACATCTGTCATCGTCGTCATCATTGTTCCCTAAAGGAAATGAATGGAGGTTTTCCGCACATGGAATCGGTCACATTGGCATTACTGGTTTGAGATCGTGTTCCTTGTTGCCATGGCCGACCCTCAATTGGTCACTGTTGACCAACTATTTCTTAAAATGTCGCTTGATTATCCACACAAAGGTGAAGTGTGCCTTTCACTAAACCTCTTTTTATGATGAAAGGAGTCGGTTTAGCTGGGCTATAAGTGTGTTATTTATGTTTCTGTATTTTACAACAGATATGAAACAAGTTTAAATTGTCAACTTAATGACACTAATCACTCTTGTTGGCCCAGATGGAAGCGCGCAAGGGACTTAATATGAGAGGAAACCGGAGTACCCGAAGAAAGCCGACGTTGTTGGACAGGTGACCTATACCTTTTCACGTGTAAATGGGGGATCAAACCTCGGACATCTACGTGAAACTCCTCCCGACCTACCGATCCATACAGAACATCATTATCTACAATAAGTTTTTACAACATAATCCGAAAACATGTAAACAAAGAAATAAGTTGGTTTAAGTGTTACATTATTAACAATATCTTACTCGGGTTTCCAAGTTTGCCGTTGTTTAATCAACATAATGATGGTTGAAAGAAAATACGACATCAAAATACCTTATACTATGAAGGAAACCTTAACAAAACAAGACACAAAGAACATCCTTATTTTGAAATGATAGCATTCCATTAAGGAAACGTGTAGTATTTGAAACATACGAACAGTGTGCTGTCTATGTTGTCACTGATTGCTCCACAGATAATAGCTGGTAAGCTAGCGTTAAATGCACTCGTGTTAACCTTTCTAGTAAGGCTTTTTGTTCACTTCAATCCATATACAACAGTTCAGTGAAGAGCCACAGTGGGACGGGTGTCCGATATCAGACGCGAACCTGGTGTAAGCGTTACCTTGACCTTACAAGTGGAGCAGCCACCCACTGCATGATCAGCACACTGAACCAATGAAGCGTGTTCTATTCCTCATTTGTGTGTATGATTTTCCTCAGGCATGTTTTACATAGATTATCAACCTGCTTTATCAGACACATAATCACCTGGTGACAATTGAAGATATAAGAATTGATTATTTCCATATTTGGTAATTAATCTTGTTTGGCAGTCTGCTGTATTCGGAAAACACGGCCCTGAACGTTACCTTATATGCATAGAAACAGTGTATTTTGCAAATATGTTCCATCGATTTGTTACCTACTGTGAACGTTTAAATAAAACATATTGATCTTTGTAACTTTGCTATGACATTTATGGGGTCTTCAATGTGAATTTGGTCCAGTCTGGTCAGGCTGGTAGAGTTGACATCTATCGATTGACAATTGTTGACTTTGGTTCTGTCTAATTCGGCCAGTAATGCATTTAGCAGATCGATGTTCCATTGTGTGTTGTTTATCTCTATGTTGTGGATACCAAGGGCAGTGTGGGAAACATGCATTCAGACTATTATTACATGGGCATGTCATTACATATCGCTATTGTAAGGAAGATTATATTAACACAAACTTCAATTCGTTTTGTTGCTCTGCTTGTGTCAGCTCATTTTGCATCAGTGATTTGACCGCTTTCAAATGCACTGGACAGATCTACATTAATATATAATGAACTATAAATAACAAAACCTATCAAAACAATCCACATTATTGAAATACATCATAACAAATGCATTTTATCTCGATAGTAGCTATGCAATCCGATATTGAAACTCTATATAAAATACTCAGTGTATACAATATTATTCAAGTACCAAGGACATACCACCCACCAGGGCACACGTTTCCATATTTACGTGTATTGTGTCACGGGCTGCTGTCTACGCTATTAAAGTTTTTGTCTATTGTCATTGTTACCTGTATTAATTAATGATTTGGTACGAGCACCAACTAACCCAGAAGACAAAACAATTGATTGCATGCAGAACGTCACTCACTATCATACTGATACGGAATGCTATAAAGACATACATTTACGGATGAATATCAATGATCAATAGAACAAACTATGCATGTGTGTTCGATTTACTCTATCAAAATCATATTTGGTATAAAATTAAAATAATCGTTTATGCATATATACATATATAAAAAAGTAAAAACCTTTAACCTTTATACAACTGTGCAAGACTATTAAAATATTCGTTAATTGAAAATTATATTCAAAGTGTTCAAGCCCAAATTACATTTTTTAACGCTTATATAGACAATTGTAAAATGGTATCTTTACTATACTTAGTGTGAACGACCTGCATCTGACTGATATGATGGTACGACTACGTGATGTTGACTTGTTATGTACCTGAGTCAGCCGGGTAGAAGTAACGCGAGGGTTGCCAGCACAGGTAAAAACTATATAAATAGCCTTTTGTTGAGGCAGTCACGATCTGACCGAGTATAACGACAACACCATACAAAAGATTTGCGAGTTTCTACCCGTAAGCACGCCCAAGTTCAGGATTGAGGTCGATTGTACAAACGAGCGAAGCGGTACGGAATGTACGAGTTGTACACACACAATGCTTTCTATACTGCGATACAATTGGCTGCATGCCTACTTGGACGCGGTAGCTATGCTAATGACATATCTGATTACATGGATTAAATGATCTTGTGACTATGACGTAGTTCATGGGTTAAAAACGAGGACTTGCTCTAGTACAAATATAGTAGTTGCATATTGGAACCGGAAATGCATTTCGTTATCCCGGAAGTTCTGAGCTTATCTGCATATCTTAGTTTAAACAATATTTTATTTCATCACTTGCACACTACATTACAATACAGTACAGATACAACGAGGATCGGAAAACAAGCTATAAGCTTATTTTAATTCCTCTCCTCTCAATGATTGTTCCATAGCTTACTCGCTAAAAGAACCTGTTAATGTTCATATAAAGAATGGATTACAAGGTTTTTGAAAATTCTTAATAATTGTTTGGAAGTGATTTATAATTATACCGATATCTTTGGGCTCATTCTTTTCAATGTGATATTGAAAACTGCTCTAATTAATGTTAAAACGATTAATTAATTGTTTGATAAGGAAACAACCCTTTCGAATTAGGGGCTATTCTCTAAATCAAAACGTTCCGCTCTTGATGTTACATAGGAAGAAATGTATATGAAAAGCGTTATCGTTTTGATTTCGAATGTGATTAAGGATTGTATTTGGTCAAAACAGTAATAATGACAAAACATTTTTAGACTGGTACCGCAACCATGCAATAAGACTGTTCATCTGGAAAGGACTTTTAACTTATAGCTTTACAAGTATTCAGATCACAGATTTCATATATGTTAACGACATTCAAAAACCGTTTTTTTAATTGGCCAACAGCTGGCACTTAAGTATAAAATGAAACCCAAATACCAGAATTGTCCCTAAACATCAGCTATCTTGTTGTAATACAGCAAAAATGCTGACAGTGACATTACCTTTTAAAACATTAATCTTTTACAATTAAGAAAGAAGTTATCAAATGAATTTATCCGAGAATAATCCAGACAAAAGATGGTCCCATCAGTAAATCGGCCCTACAACTGAAATCCACCGTTGAGCAATGTTTGAACTTGGGTACCGAAATGTTATAAATATCATGATTCATTTTAATAAACAATTACCAAAAAGACATTTTTCAGCGCAAAGATGTATACCCCTAATATTTGAGTATAACAAGCAACTGCAAGAAATGATAAATAATATATGTATTTCATGTATATCATATTACAGCTTTCACGAACATTTTCACAAAAATGAATTAACAAAAAGCGTATAGTAATTTGAATAATAAATGATGTTTCGACCTGTTTGTCTGCTGTTCGCCAGGTATGTGTCATCGTACCATTAGTTTATTCATTGTGCATTTGTTTTCCTGATAAGAATGTATACTTCTACATCAAAATGATTTTTGAAAGAAACAAAACTGAAATCATTGATAAGTCCTAAAACACGATTGAGTATTGGACCTCATATGACGGGATATTTACGTCAATGCGTCCAAACATGTTAAAAGATGTTGGCTGTGATATTTTTGTTCGATTGCATTTTGCTCTTTGTTCATGTCAAGACAATGTTGTTATTTCCAGTCGGTTCTAAGTTGATCCGAAATGATGATATTAATTATTTTATTTATTTTGTGTTCTTGGTTGATTTCGATGTTAAATTCTGAATTATGTTTATGATCTTTGTTTTTACCAATGTGATGTTATGATTTCGTTCTTTGTTGATGCCAAAGTGTTGTTATTATTTCCGTTACAAATTTGATTGACGCGAATGTGATGAAACATTTCTGTATTGTTAATTATGTAAACTTCATTTTACAACAGTTATGACACAGGTTTCCACAACATATATTAATCACTTTTGTTTGCACGGAAAGAAGCGCGTAGAGGGTATGGATGGATTCTGAGTACCCGTATAAAACACTTGGTCGAGCAGGTGACTCAAATACTTTCTTTTCTGATAAGTATTGGTACTAATGTAATGACGTTGCGTTTGTTCTTCTTGGTGGATGTCAAAGGGATGTCATGTTTTCTCTTCTGTTCTTGGTTGATGCCAATGTAATGTCACTTTTAGTGTACCCTGTTTTTGTCTGAAGCCAATTTGACATTATGATTACTGTTTAGCTTTTGGTTTTCAATGTGGTACAACCATACAATTATCATAAGGAGTTCCGTTGCTATGTATATACGATCTAAATACAGCGAATTATTACAGACACAATATAAATGATAACGTAATATTAACTGATAGTAAGTCTGGCATCAAAGTAGTAACGTTAGACAGGAGAGGAATCAAAATTAAATTGCTAGCCAAACACTTACGTCATATTTTAAAAATATTTTTAAAGTTACGTTTAAAGACAGGTTTTTATGAATGAGTGTATTATAATATAACTATGGAGCCGGACAATACACTGTGTGCCATCTACGTCATATTTAAATACCTAAATAAAGACGGTAGTCTATTTACGGGATCGAGCATTCACAGAGGTATTAATATGGAGCAATCCGCTCAATTATATGCCAAAAATACGCATTAATGCTAATATCATTACAGATACAACAATACAGTTTCGCTCATTCCTATTTGTATCTAATTAAAACGCTATTATATCTAAAGGCAAACAAATCTTCATTGACGTAAATATAGGTTTATCATTCTTTAAATACTTACCCTAGGAGAGCTTTTTAAAAGACTTTTAATTACACCTCGGTACGTAATTCGTACGGAGACAAGGTAGTATCAGGTAGTATTTGAACGAAAGTATTAATTATTTCTGAAACAGATGTTAAGAAGTGTAAGTATATTTTGTATATCTTGAAACTAAATGTATTGTTTTTTCCTTATCATATAAATAGGACGCATGTTTTAATGAAACAAAGTGAAAATACTGTAGTCCAATGTAGTCCAATTTATACTCTTCTTGTAATATGTTATAGTAACTATGCACTCTGTTATATTCTTTTCTCTCAGTAGCAGATATCAACAAAAACATATTTTGTTGGAGTTAAACACTGTTTTGGTATCTTTTGTACAAGGAACAGTCAAATTCAATCAAACCTGAAAGTACAGTTGAAAAAAGGAATTACAAAGCATAAAAAAGTCAAACTCGGTACCTCTAGTATTACGAAAAGCACAAAAGCGTCAACACACAAGGTCAAATTCGCTACCTATTATATAATAGAAAGTCCCAAAGCGTCAACACACAAGGTCAAACTCGGTACCTAAAATATAACAAAAAGACCCAAATCGTCAACACATAAGGTCAAACTCGGTACCTAAAATATAACAAAAAGCCCCAAAGCGTCAACAAACAATGTCAAACTCGGTACCTAAAATATAACAAAAAAACACACAGCATCACCACACAAGGTCAAACTCGGTACCTATAGTATAACGAAAAGCCCCACAGCGTCAACACATAAGGTCAAACTCGGTACCTATGGTATAAAGAAAAGCTCCACAGCTTTAACGCAGGCAGTCGATACGTCAAAAACCGTGATTCGAGCTCAAAATCGATAAAACAGCAAAGGGCAAACTTTGAACAAAGAAATGTCAACATTAAAACTGAATCGAAAGAATAAGCGTCTCCTTTTTCATCGATGATACCTGCCTTGCATGTTTAGGTCAAATCCAAGTAATGCCACGTGCTCAGAGCATGAACCAGGTTAGCTACAGCTAAACAACTAGGCATTGTCCTCATCAACCTGCACATCTGGTAATACTGTGTTGTGAGTTTGCCAATCAGAAGTTAATCGGCCATGGAATTATTTAGACCAAGCTTATGAATACCATATCAACTGCGACATGCAAACGCGTAAGGCCGTGGAAGCAGAGCTGTTGCTAACGAGAAAAGGAAGGTTTACGTACGGATAATATTCGAAGTATATTCTTTTGCTGTGTGTATATCGACCTGACTTTCCATAATGCGTAATCACATTTATATATAATTAAACGTGTATGGAGAAAGAGTGGTGCATTACTCTGTTTGATTGTTTGAATACTGTTGAAGATGTACGCCCAACTTCACATATATACAAATATATGTCTTAACCACTAATTTGACTTTGTAATCACATGTTAGATTGAGTAATTCACTTTTTAAAATAATAACTTAGTTTCATAATTAGTTTTAATCTTATGACATCTCTTCTACAATCGTTAGTGATAAGTTGTGAAATTGTATATCAACTACGTGTATCGGGATATTTTGATGGTGTATTATAAACATAAACATCCAAATAAGGGCATCAGGCAAACTCTGTTTTTACTATATATGGTTATTTTTATATCACTGTTACCTTTAACCGTTTGACCCAGAATTGATGTGTCGTCTGGTGTACTATCTCTTTATCAATGACTCCTAAATGATGGCACGTTCAATACATTGTGTACACAACACGTTCTTTATCATGATAGAAATATAACATATAAACAACTGATGAAAACTTAATTTTTTGAAGTCACGATTTACATAGGTATCAAGGCCTTGTAATTTTAATTCTTTCACGACTTTCGTTTCCGTATGAACAGTATATTTTAAAGCAATTATATATTTATGTATGCGTTTAACATGACGCCTTTAGCTCTGAAGTAACTGATTTAATCTGCTCTGTGTTAGATATATTGATTTAGAGGTAATTATCTCGGCCAGATAGCTAGGAGATATATATCAAGTCACTGTGTTGTGTCCTGTCCACAAAACGATTGTAACTGAACATTTTTCAAGGATAAATGCGAGTTTTGAATTTGTCATCATATCCATCAGTCTATTTAGAACGTTTTATTGACTAAGAATCCAAATTTAAATTAATATATAACTTTGTATAAAACTCTAACATAACAACCAAGTGAGAAAGTTAGGTATGTGTATATCATGACCACGAGTGTATGTTAGATAAAACAATAAATGTATTTTTCATAGTCTATAACACATTACAAGAATCCTTCCAAGGAAATTTCGACATTAGATCAATTTCTACAATTGCGTATTTCTCGTTTCTTGTCAGTATATATATATATATATATATATACTAAATGTCTATAAATATATGTCCCTATAGGGAACGCAATAATATTAAGAAACTTTAAAGTCACTCTTTTC
>JAUMHH010176930.1:0-15467 GCA_032359455.1 Chlamys rubida
AAAACAGTGAGTCCGTACTTGTTACATGTCATAACAGTGAGTCTGTAACATGTCAAAACAGTGAGTCTGTAACTTGTCAAAACAGTGAGTCTGTAACTTGTCAAAACAGTGAGTCCGTACTTGTTACATGTCATAACAGTGAGTCTGTAACATGTCAAAACAGTGAGTCTGTAACTTGTAACATGTCTGAACAGTGAGTCCGTACTTGTAACATGTCTGACCAGTGAGTCCATAACAAGTCTGAACAGTGAGTGCAAACATGTCGAATAGGCGAGTCGATATATCAGACAATGTAGTATATCGGACATATGTCGATATCCTGACACGTGTCAATAACTCAGTTACGTTTTGTATCTCGTATAAGTCCGCATTACCACAGCCTTACTCGAACGACACCCGAGAGAATACTTTTAACACTCCCGGTACAAGAGTTTACCACTAACACGTGACCACCCCCTCATTAAGTCTATATATACATTTGTTTTGTCTCTCAATAATTGACGAGTCTGTACTGTGCTAATTACGTTAATTACCGTATATTTCATGCAGTGCCTTATGGAGTTAGGCTTGTTTACACACAACTTGTTTCACATGTACCATGCTAGCTCATAACTCCATCCGAGGTCGATTCCAGTGCTATGATGTGTACGGGAACGAGTCGGATTATTTCCACTATGTTTTGAAAGCATATTTTCAAGTAAATAGTATACACAAATTACACAAAGAGGTATGGCTGATATATATCTGAATATGAAACTGAAGGACTCGGCTAGGTCTTTTTTACCAGTCCTGATAAGCTCATCAATAATTTCAGCTTCTTATGAAAACAGAAATAAATCGGTCAGAAGAGGGGCACAGTTTGTACCGATAGGAATGCTGGAAAATCTTGCCACCGAACTCAACACAAATATTGTCAATCAGGAACTCCATCATTCCCACTCTATTTGTATTACACTGTAATACCCATATTTTAAACTAAAACAAATACACAAATAAAAATAGATTGAAAATGAAAAACTACCCTGGAACAAACAGCGTTCGACTGCGAACGAGATCCACACCATAAGCTTGTACATGTATCTTCTTAAACAAGATCCAAAAGGACGTTTGACGATGTTCTTATTTCGCTTATCAAAGTCCACCTCTTGTGTTTTTCTACGTTTTGAGCAGTTTCCCCTCGAGAATGTCGTTTTATTTCATCGAAATGTCAAGGACTTCAAATTGCTCCTGGGACAGAGAAAGGTATGGAAATATACATTTCAAGTCGGGCATTTCTATTGCTTTCATAAAGATAGTGTTACTGGTATAATACACTTTGCTTTGTGTAAAAAACCATTGATGTCAGCATTTCACTATTTATTTTTTATATAATTAAGTTATCTTTTTCTTTACGTATGGCATAAAACGTCTATTGCCTAAATAATTCTCCCTAGCGCTCACTTTAAGGATGCTCTCTTCCTGGGTATAAATCACATTCAAATATTGTTTTGATCGAGGATAAAATTTAACGAATTCTGAACCGTTTTAAAAACAAATATGCATCTGGAAAAAAAATTAAATGACTATATGCTTATTGTTTGCAAAACTCTTTTTACAGTTAAAAAAACCTTATTCGGCAACTATACCTTAGATTTATCACCAAAAGTGTCTTCCAGCATAATGCAATAAATCAAAGTAGAAAAATTATACAGCGTTCGTATTTTATAACTTATGTAGTTTCACTAGATCTAGAGCTGAAAGATAAGGTTAAAATTAATTTGGCAAAAACAGAAGCACACTGACTCAGTACACCCCCACCACCCAACCCTATCCCAATTTAAGGGGCTGTTTCAGGAAGAAAAATACATCTTCATTCAAATGAACACTAGAAAAGTTTGATAGCAGCTATTTATATATCTATCGTTAAATATGCAAAAACAAAACAAAAAACAAAATGAGAAAAAAAAAGAATTTTATGAAGAAAGTTAAAAATAAGTCGTAGAGGCTTACCTAAATAACTCTTCTGAGATGAAAGTGTAAGTTAAAGAAATTTCACTTCCATAATTAGGAAGAAAATATTTTTTTGTTTATAATACAGACTTTCATAGATTTCTTACAATTTGCATGGAAGAAATTGTATGGATTGTTTTGCATAAGGCAAAAAAAATAAAAATTCGTTCCACATATAAGGTTGACCGATCATAGAACAAAAACAAACACGCGGACATATCATAATTTTTTCTACATTAATTTTTATGTTTTGCCATTTACTCCTTTTTCCAAAAACACAATTTTAACCCCTTAAAGGTGTACATCCTTAAGAGTAAGTATTGCTAGCATTGTAGCATACTGTATACATTCTACTGTAGTTCCTCGGTGTTTAGTTTTGTTGACGATAACGTTAGATAGATATCTTATGTACTAGTAATGTTATACACTGAGCTGCATTAGCCGTTGTATTATGATAATATAGGTTATATTTACCAGAGAAATGTGGAGAATTATCGGTGTGTTAAACCGGATATGTTCGCTACATTGACCATATACGTCGGCAACTGATCAGTGAGAACAGCTCCCTTGCTTACTCTACCAAATATAGGCCAGAAGTACATTACCCTGCATCATACATCTGTTTCGTCCTTGTAAGACTCATCATGGTTACAGCGCTAGTTTATCCAAGAAAACTGCCATAAATGAAATAATGTCAATATGAATATTATGTTTGTCTTTGGTAGCAAAGGTTTGAATGTTTTCATTCGTGCTCAAACGGCCGCTTTATATTTGCATTATCAACAGAGATTATATCATAAATGTAATGTATCATCTATAAGATACTAAAACCACCATGCAGTATCATGATAAATACATTATGGATGACGTCTAGAAATACATAAAGAAGTTCAGAACGGTTTTGTTATTACTTCACCCATTTGGGAATGTTTTCTCAAATTTAAATATCGACACGAACTAGGTGACGTCAATTTGTTGAGTGTTCGTATATCATTAATAAGCAGTTGATCAAAGTGCCTCTTAGGATGTGTCCATCTTAACATGTCTTAACGCTCGCCCGGGAATACGATCTCGAGGCCATTTGATGTGATGTCGAGATTGATGAACGTAACACACAAACACACATACACAGGTGAACGTAACAAACACACACACACACACACACAGGTGAATGCGCACCATTAAAAACCTAGTAAAACATACAGTATAATAAAAATGATTTACACAACATCACACAGCTTTTATCCATCGGATTGCGACAAGAAAATTGTCACGACAAACTCTGAAAACAGAGTGTGATAATCTATTAATCCCACTGAGATAATAGTATAACAGTCATATCGCTGTCAGGCCGCATGATTTAAGCAAGAGCATAAAATCTATTTGTGAACGGAACAGCAATCGAAATTAAAAGCGATAGAAAGAAGGGTATTATATGAACAAAAGAGCACATTTACATGGAGATCCTTGACAAGTACAATGGTGATAAGCCAAGGTGTTTGGGGAAGGTATCCCACCGTGTTCTACGTCTCCGCCGACACCCCCCGTGTAAATCTAGTCAATCCCAAATAACGTCACGTCAACACAACGATTACATGGACAATGACAATGAAACCATCAGCCACACTATTGAACATTTTACAACACAAAGATATGCATATACACAAGGAAATAAAATATTTCCCATTTATATATGATTGCGACCATAGAATTTGCCCTTTATCGATATGAACCTGCACCTCTCAAAACGATGTGTTCTAAGTGTGTCCGCCAGCTTTCACCATCGATAACGGAATTAATTATATTCGAAGCAAGTCGTAAGATATCGAATCAATTGCGACATGTCAACGACGAAGGTGGGAGACATGGGGATGTTATTATAAAGAAATGGAAATTTCACTATCGGAAAATCGAAATCGCCCTTCTTATAATAAAACTTTAGACATTGTAATAAACCATTAGCGAAGATCTGATGATCATATTGTAAGAAAATAAACGTCATAACATACGGATACAATATGCAAAATGTCTTATCATACTGCATCCATTTTTAATCAAATCGTTGAGCTTATTATTATCATCAGCAGTTGATAATCAACTTTTCTACATTTTAATTTCTTATTAAAAAAAGACCTCCACCCGAAAATAGTTAATTTTCAAATTGATTTGATGACGCACTCTAAATTTGCATCTTACCTCAAATATATGTAGTTATACTAAAACATTAACAACATCGTTTTAATAATGAAAAACTCTCCTATGTTAGGTTGGTGAAAACAATAAAGTTGAAATATGATGTTGGCGTAGTTATCTGTGACGTAGCACACCAAGTGTTCATGACGGTGTCAAGCACAGTGCTTGGCGTCAAATTCAGCCAATGTTATGAAAACTGTATTAATATTAGTATGTACTCTATCGCTGTATTCAACTGCTGTGATTAACCATGGCTTATTTTCATTGTAGATTCTAAGCATTAAACAAAGAAGGGAATAATTATATAACACTCGTGTGATAACCTATAGTTTCTGTAAAATACATGCGCTATTTAACAGACAACACATCCTTTCTCCTTTAGACTACGCCTGTTTCTGAGTATCAATAATCAGCTTGCGCCCTAGCTTGATCCTAGTATTTATTACATTATAAATGTATCATAACACCACTATATACTCTACTCTGTGATAGTGTTTCCTCGTTGGTTCGTATGTACGCAACCCTCTGGTATTTCATTACAAACCCCAATGATACATGTAACGATTTCCAATAATTCAGAGGAAATAATGCATTGTGCAATACCTATAAATCAACATTGTTATAGATTTACTATAATATGAACGAAAACATGAAACGTCGATTAAACAGGAGATGTTTTTATTAATCTGTATTTGTGACGTCATTTGGTCCACATGCCCAAGGCTGTCCCAAGTGTACGCCCGTATAAGGTCATGTGTTATGTGGGTAAGACGATGAACCGTTGATAGGTGGTATGCTTGTTTATTGTGAAGAACTGATTCAGATTGTGAATCGGCTGAAATGTTTCTGATTCCTTAACGAGGTTCTCATAATATTTGTAATGGATGCAAGGGTCATATACATTAGCTCTGACAGCAATAGAACATTGATCCCCTAACTGCCATTACATCAGTCCGCCTAGCTGTGATAACGCTACTTTGGTCATCCTTGCTGACAGGGACAACACTATTTTCGTCGCCCAAAGTGCATACAATCATAGATCTTTTGTTTTCTTTCTTCACCAATAAATGGCCATAACGCTACTCTGGTCCCCGTAGCTGTGACAATGCTACGTTGGTCCCTGTAATCGTGACATCATTACTTTAGTTTCCGTAACAGTGACAACATTACTGTGGTCCCCGTAACCGTGGCAACATTGCTTTGGTCCCCGTAACCGCGACAACATTATTTTGGTCCCCGTAACCGTGGCAACATTACTTTGGTCCCCGTAACCGTGACAACATTACTTTGGTCCCCGTTACTGTGATACAATATATCGGGACTTGCAGCCGTGACGACATTACATTGGTTCTCGTAGCTTTGACAAAACTACCTTGGTTCCTGTAGCTATAACAACAATACAGTTGTCCTCCTAACTGAGACAACATTCCATTTGGTGTTCCTAGCTGTGATAGCAAGACCTTGGTACCCCCAAATAACACAACAATACCTAGCTGTGACAACATCACATTGGTGCTGGCCGCTGTTTGGTGTGTGGTGACTGGGAGGCTCGTCCCCAGAGATTGCCCATACTTAACCGTGACGTTACTATTGGTGGATTCATATATAATTCATTGGAAATTGTGTAGGCGAAGCTCTCCTCTCGGTGCGGCTGCTAGCTCCACACGCCGCGGTGTATCCTGGCCTGTATATAGTTTGAGCTTTGGATCACGACTTTCCTTACGAACGGACAAGGACGGAACTCGCACAAACTTTTTAAACTGGACTAAATTTTTACATCCTTAACTCCTTCGGACGAATCTTCACCCGAAAAAACAAATATCTGGATACGGAAAAAAGGAGAAGATATTAATTTTCATAACCTCTCCTTTCAAGTGGAATTTATTATAAAAGGAAAGTACACACCACCAAACAGTATAAGGTAGGTCGCGTAGTAACAAGTTACTACATCTGTGTTGTTTTCAATTACGCAAGTGGTAATGAAATAATTTATATACGATTTGGATTTTAAATTGTTCATTTTTTAAAAAGGTCTTTTGATAGTTTTCAGTTCAAACATAGCGTGTAAGAAAGGAGTCGTGGAATATATTTTTGCGCCTTCTTAGTATTTGACAATGTGTTGTTTGAATAAAAGATCGGTGTGAAATCCAGTAATTTGTTATCCACCCTGTTGACATTGTAGATTACGTTCAGCTTTTAGATTTTTTTTTGTAAATATAAAACATTTTTTCTTTGTATTAAAATCAGGTATTGTAAATTGATGTTGTCCAAAGACAACAGTTGACAGCAGCTTGTGTCTTTAGCTCATTTACTGCTTTTCTCAAACTTTCCGCCATGTTGATGATGTCAATTGTATCGTTTGAAATGGTATATTTACCATATCTTGACTTCTATTAAAAGGGTGAATGTTGTGCGGCGGTGTATATATTTCTCGTGCATATTAATGGTAAAAAATGTTGCTATAAAAAGCAGGTTTTAAAGAAAATGTAGCAAAGTATGTGTACTGCAGTTTGTTTGATATGATAAGTAATTTATGTTCAGTTATGGCTATATTTGTTGATGTCGGAGATAAAAATTTGAATGTGTCTGCAATGTAAGTATTAATCCTGGATGTTTAATGTTATAGACATTTTCCCAATAGCCCGGTAGACAATTTTCGTTATCAATTTTGGTATATCGAAACGTTATAAATTTGGTAAATCTCTATAAAAGTTGATACATAGACATTGGTGGTGGTGAATATTGTGTTAAGAGAATTGCCGACGTTCCGGTGCTCGCAGAAGGCGGGGTCTGTCCCCGACACTGATCTCTCGTAATGTACACAGATAATAAGACGTCAATTTTTTATTTCTTGTGTCAGACAAATTATACGTTGACCGTGAATTCTCGCCCGTTTATGGTGTCGAACTAATGGTCAGTATTTGTGCTTCGTCTGGTCAGCCAAGCTCTGCTGGACGCCTCTCTTCACCTTTGTATATAAGAAGTTGTTGTGAGTGCCCTAAGAAAAATCTTCAATCAATTCTTCAACCCCGTAATTTACTATTTCATCAAACTCCATTAAGCTTTTATTATTTGTATATTGTGACGTGACCTCTGACGAAATGGTGTCACTATTTTGTTCTA
Organism: Chlamys rubida; assembly: GCA_032359455.1. NCBI lineage: Eukaryota > Metazoa > Mollusca > Bivalvia > Pectinida > Pectinidae > Chlamys > Chlamys rubida. The sequence continues at coordinate 7,306 of JAUMHH010176930.1, forward strand.
ACTGTTTCAACTCATGTTGTTTTGTGACGAAAACGAGCGTTCTTAATATATCTAAACTTGTATTACTCATTCGCCCCTAGCTCAAATTATTACGTAAATCTCCTTAAAATTAGCAAAGTGTGACTTAACTAGGATTCTGTGTTCCGTTTCGTAGAGGATTTTGGTTAAAAAAAATGATCTTGTTATATTTTACATAACACACAAGTTGTAAGATATTGCTTTTCGAAACTCTGTAAGCAGTTGCCATCTTTTAAGTGTTTAAAGAATATAATTTATCTACTGGACAGAATGCAATATATTATCATCAAGTAGTTTGCAAAAATGTGTAACATTTGTTTTTTGACAAAAACTCTACAATTGTTCAATTAACCTTGATTTAGTTTGAATAAAGGTTTTCAGATTATTTTAATTGACAGAAATTTGGGAATTCTTTATCCGTTTTGTGCAGTGAAATCAAATTAGAAATACTTTAAAAATGACATGCTATTTTTGAAGGCGAACGATATTCGTAATCACTTCAAGGAAAGTCATAACAAACGGAACCGTGAATGAAACAGCTTAATTTGGTAGCTGTGACGTCATTGTAACTGCCATGGTTACCGAGAGATGCCACTCCTACGACACTTGAGTGACAGGGGGGCATGGTTTTGTGACGTCATATTTTCGTATCGTATCACCGTGATGATTAGATAAAGATATTAGATCACTTGTTCCGCCAAATCTTTGTCAATTTTTATTTTCTACTTTTAAGTGACACAAAAGCCATTCCGTTTTATCTTGCTTGGGACTTCATTCATTTTCAGGCCAGATTCCATCTTATTTAATTCACATTTAAAAATCCACAAAAATTAGATCCGACCAACAGTTCTTTTTGTTTCAGAACAAAATAAAATTAATTTTCAATCATTTGAGAACTAAATTAATTAATTAATAGATAGATTAATTAATACTTAATTAAATAACTAATGAAATAATATAATTATTATAACCTACGGTGTTGTTTTGCTGAGAAATATTTATTTTAAATATTTTCCGAAAGTTGTTTCATAATTGAAATTTGCATATGCCTCTGGAAGCATTAGCTTTAATTCCAAAGGTTTTGTTAATGAATACCAGGACTTCTCTAATATAAATATTCCAGAATTTATGTTCAGACATTACGGACCGATAATTGTTTTTTCTCTACAAATTAATGCGAGAATCGTTATGCACTGAGCAAGAAATTGGCAATTTTCTCTTGAATATTGGGTTCGATGAATCAACAGTTAGTTATTGATTATGAGCTGTCATCATTCATCGACCAGAAGATGGGATCAACTGCTAGTATCCCAGAGAGCCCCTGCTCCGATTGTAATCACGCTGTCGCCTGACACGCCCCCGGTAGGCAGATCACCACCAATACGAGCTTAAACAGATCGGTGTTTGCACAGTACTACCTCGGCAATCGATCTCTGGGTTGATTTGCTACTGTTATTCAAATGGCTTTTAAAATGATTTCATATATAACCATTCAGGTATTCTTTAGCATAAGGAATAAGTACCAGAACGATTTGATTCTGTTTTCCATTATGAATACTAAAAGGAACACTAACTGCCGTTTACACTGTTCGTTGGATAATTCAGACATCACACTTTATATAAGGGTTTGAGATAACCTTTACCGATTATTAAACCTCGCATAAGCTTGTGGTTAAATCATAATTCTACCTTTGGCATAGACAACATCAGCTACAAAATACCTTTTTTCAACACAAAAATGAAACCTCTAAATAAATTGGAACTTCCTCCTTAATTTTCTTAGGTAAAAAATATTTCATCAACAGATAATGTTTTCATCAATGAAATATTCCGTTAACCAGGGATAGGATCTCGTACCAGTTACGTCTCTCACCGACATTGCCTACCTCTCACATCTCTGGTTCAGTTCCTCTTAAAACCTCGTCAATATTTGATGAGGTCTGTTTGCCCGGTAACTCTACAGTCACTTCACGTCCCTAACTCTGTTCAGTGTTAGAGCAGAGCCAGCTACCAAGGGTAGTCACTAAGGATAGCTCGGGTCTACAAAGTCACATACTGTAAATGTGGAACATTTTTCTTTTTATTATTATATAACTAAAAAAGACCAGTATTTGTTCCAATATTTGTGTGCTATATTTACCAATGGGTTAATGTTGTTGTTGGTCGCAGAATTACTTTTTAACTCCATTCAGACTGAATTTTACATTTGTTTACCTACCTTTTACAGCAGGTAATATGATGTGACGTCATTTTCTTGAACAAGGGGGATTGCGTTTGTGATCTGAACATCAATGCTATTTAACCAGGAGCTTAAATCGAATAAAGTTAAATAAAACCGGATAAAGATCTATGCTGACTTGCAGCCTCGTTCAGACTCCCGTGCCAGATCTCTCGTCTCATCCCTTTATCTAGCTAGTTACACACTCCATCTGCTGTTTGATTAGCTATAGAAATTTGTTGACTGTCACTGTCAGATTTATACCCTTATTTCCCCAATAATATCCCGAAACACCGCTGTATGACCTTACCCGTCACATTGGCGGTATATATATTGCCGTTTTATGGAGCAGCATGCCATTCTTTACTTTCCTGTTGAATTATTAAACGAAGAAATATTTCTAAGGCTTATAATAACATCCTTGATGTGAGATAAACAGTGGTTGCCATGATAACGCGACTAACTTTTGTTGTAACGACACGTCAACAGTTGTTTTAATGATAACTAGACAAAAACCGTATCACAATCTTAAATTTAACAAATTAGTATCGTATGATGCTTCCTTTCACAATTTATTTTCGACTAGTCAGGTTTAAAAAGTGAAGAGGCCAATGCTGGCTTCTCAATGGCTATATACTTCTACTTTGATAATGATGCTGGATGGATTCATGTGGTATTTCTTTTAAACTTGTTTTTTTTTAATGTTTTGAAGGACTTCTGTAATATCTTTTATTGAACTTGTTGTGTTACAATGCCGTGGACCTGTGCAATATTTGTATACAATTGTTTGGTTCCAATGTCGTGATAGACTTCTGTAATATTTTTATTAAAACTGTTTGGTTACATTGGCGTGATAGACTTCTGTAATATTTCTATAAAACCTGTTTTGTTACAATGCCGTGGACCTGTGTAATATTTGTATAAAATTGTTTAGTTATACAATGTCCTGATAGACTTTTGTTATATTTCTATTAACCTGTTTTGTTACATTGTCGTGATAGACTTCTGTAATATTTCTATTAAACCTTTTTTTCTACAATGTCATGATGGACCAGTTGAAGTCTATCTAACTGGTTCGATGACAATGTTTAAATAAATGTACTTCTATGAAATCCCTAACAAACCCACACATCATCCTATAACTTCTTCACGTGTCAACGTTTTTCTTTAGTTTGAAAAAGCTAGCCGCTGGTCACAACGCATTCCTTATCCCCGCAGTTGTCACATCGCTTTATTATCTCTGATATCAAATCTATTATAAAGGATATCACCGATCAGATTTTAATGTCCTAAGCAATATTCATAATTGTATGTTGACAAAGTTAGTACCATGTTCGCCTCCACTTCAGCAGGATATTTAAAATTATAATCAAATTACCTTGATTGAGGTTGCGTTATTCGTGGAGTATCTTGTGGACTTTTCGCTGACGTGATTTGGATCGTGGTCCATTGGTTGCTATAGGAAGGTATGATTATTGGTGAAATAAATGGCTAATATGTGCGGCCCCAGGGATGCCACGGCCCTAACTCGCCTTGCCGATACACAATCGTACTGGCAAATCGCTGGATGCAGGCATGCAAAATGAATGAGGCGGATCTTTGTTGAAAGGAGACCGATATTAACGGAGGCAAAACAGAAAGTAATTATTATTTATAATCCGTCCCTTTGTATACTAGATAGAGTAAAAAATAGGGATAAGCAGGCTAGTCTGTTAATTCCCTGTAACAGTCTCGGAATGCCGCACAATTCCCTGCTCTTTGTTTGGCGTTGTATAGAATGTTAGTGTAGTGTTAACGGGTATAATGAAGGTCTGACAAGTATTGGGGACGGTGGTTTAAACTCGATAGATAGTCCAGCATTGTTTGTAATGTGACCGTTATCTGTGTACATGTAGGAACATCGAAAAGAACTTTTCTGTTTCACCAGCAGCAATACTTGGGCTGTCTTTTTGAACTTTGTTTTATAACAAATGCGAATCAAATTAATCTACTATCATTAATGATGTCTTGTCGATGGCGAGTGCGCTATCCATTCCGCCACTCGACCACCTGATATCTGTACTCACCCAATACCATGGTGTTATTTCGTTTGTAAGTAGTAATTCCTGTGATACCTATCACAATTTTTTATGTCTGTAACACTTAAGGCATTAATTATATGGACAAGTGGTACGCTGTTATTTTTTGTGCGACACAATACAGCAATCATTTTTCTTTATGTTATTTTTAAGCGATAAACTATTTTAAAGATTAAATACACCATTTTGAAGTAGGTTTGACAGTCTATGTATATTATATAAGTCATTGTGAGAGAGTATATTAACTACTAATGGAATTTCAGTAGGGCGAAATGCACAGAATATAACTTCAAGTTAAATTGTATAATGAGAATTATAGCACAGTTTATGTCTACTATATAAAGTCATACTGACCGGTGGTGACTCGACCATTTCGACCACTTCAGCCAATTATATGTAAACAAATGTGGCGAGACAACATGTTTCCTGTGTAATTTGTTAGCGACAAAATACGGGATACATGGGTACATATGTATAAAAGGCCAGGACTGAGTGAAACAATGCACCTCGGAATCGATTCAGATCACCGCCATCTTGTTTGGTTTTATCTAGAAAATCATTGAGAAGTAGATAGATACACTGAAATACTTTACATTTGTATAACAAAGGGACAAACTTTTATAAAATGTTACATATGTCAATGAGATAATAATAAGGAAAAATATTTGAAGAATTATTAGAAGTTGTGTTACTCATGTTGTGTAGCAGAATGTTTATATGCAAATAATAATAATGTATTTTGTATATCTAATTTATATATTGAACAGAATTTAATGACACTTCGAAACTTAATTAAATACAGTCGCGTTGTTTTGTGTTTAAGTTGTCGGTATATATTTGATCATTGACTCACTTTCCATAGCTCCATTGTCATCGATACTGAATGTTATCTAACGTTTAGTTCCCAAATAATCATTATCTCACAAAACTCTTCCGATAAATAGGGGAAAATCCGAGAAAACTGCCGCATTTAATTTAACTACATTTTTCTGTAATTCGCATATAGCTGCCAATACAAGTAAATATTAATATAATTTCAACAACAGTTCTCTTTATCATTAACCACAAGTTACATGTAAGTATACAGGGACAGGATTTCTAGTGGCGTTTTGTAGGCATCACTTCGTATATTACAAGTTAAAAGTCAAGTTCTGTATACCAGTTCCTGTTCACTTCGTATATTACAAGTTAAAAGCCGAGCTCTGTATACCAGTTCTTTTTCACTTCGTATATTACAAGTTAAAAGCCGAGCTCTGTATACCAGTTCTTGTTCACGTCGTATATTACAAGTTAAAAGCCAAGCTCTGTATTCCAGTTCTTGTTCACGTCGTATATTACAAGTTAAAAGCCGAGCTCTGTATACCAGTTCTTGTTCACGTCGTATATTACAAGTTAAAAGCCGAGCTTTGTGTACCAGTTCTTGTTCACTTCGTATATTACAAGTTAAAAACCGAGCACTGTGTACCAATTCTTTTTCAGTCTGTATAATACAGGTTATTTATTATCATCACTTAAATTAGTGGTTCTCATGAGAGAATACATTTTTTAGCAGAGGCTTATAGTACGTCCATAGTTTATACATACTGTACATTTAGTTATGTATGGTGTTTTCTTTGTTGTAATCATTAAACCTTTAAACATGTATCAATGTCGCGTTATTATCAGGCTGTTAGAGAAATTCCCAATCCTGCTAAGGCTTCTAATAGGTTAACAATATCGTCACACACTTTAAAACAATTACAATAGTTTTACGTTAACAAAAACAAGAAGTAAGGCATATTGTGTATGTTCTGAATAAGAAAAGACGGAGTCAAATTGGGAAATATGGGTTCATTGTTCCACATGTATTATATATAATACCAGTTAACTGTGTGTGGGTGAGTTCACCCACGTGTACATTCACAAGTCTGTTAGACGTACTGTGTTTACAGTCACACGCACATGTCAGTTTTCCCCCGGGACTAAACCATTCCTGGAATACTTCTGCTCTGTTGAATAATTATGTTTCAAAACACTACAAATATTGCCGTATGAGGATAATTTAGATTACACCAGAATTATTTATGTAACTGCTCTATGCGTGATGTCTGTATCATACATAATACACGAGGCTGTAAAGTGGATGGATTTCTATACAATCTTACCTAACAAAAAAATAAGACCGGAGTTTGCATGTCATTAACTGATCATTAGTCAGTCGTCTACCCCAGCGCCCTCTGACGTCTCATTCCCATTGTTTACTCGACAACGGTGAAATTATTTAGTATAATATGGCGTCTTGTAAAAATCCAATCGAAGGTGCATTACGTATCAATAAATGCAAATTTACACGATAATTACAAGGTAGCGATTTTATCATATCTATAAATAGTAGTTCATTAGTATCCATTACATCACTTCCGGGTCGCATTGCTATGATTTCCGGTGCCTGCAGTATGTCTGAGGTTCTACATTACGTGTTTACAACAAACGTTTCTGTGTCATGGTTTTGAAAGCATTAACATGTTTGACGGTTTGAAACCGGAAGTCAGGTTACAAATCTTGTCACTGCTAAGAGAAATGTGTCGTGGATTGGTTAAATGGTAGCTGTGAGCCCCTCGGCCTCAGGGCGACACGCCACCTCAACATACCGACTCATTAATGAGAACCAATGACTTGAAATCAAATCACAGTTGGGTCTTAACTCCTTCCGATGAATTTGCTGTTCTGTTGTGTAATGACAATTAAATATGGCCTGTTTCGTGCAGCATGTCCATTGGGACACATTGGGTTCCGGAAATAGTAGAGCTATGGCTGACGAGATATTGAGATGTGCGCTACTGATTTAGGTCGTGTTTTCGTCTTGGCTTTATTCCGTTTGGAGACAAACAAAACACACATTCGTTAATTCTAAGTTAGTGAACAAGACAAGGGACTCGTAAATTCTTTGTAAATAAGACTATACACACACTTGTTAATTCTTAAATGAAAAGACATATAAAGGGATCACTCATTTAGTTCTTAATGAACAAGACCGGGATCTCACTCGTTTATTCTAAGTAAACAAGACAAGGTCGAGTGGCTGTTACTATTTTCATTACTGAAACAAGTAGAAAAAAGCAATTATAAGGTGATTGAGGTTCATAAATGGGTGAATGGTACCAGTGTGTATCTATGGTTCACGTCCCAAAATAGCTAGGGTCACATGGAGACGTATGTGTACGGAGACATCACCGAAAATAACGAGTAGGGAAAACAAGACACATCCCAAGTCTTGCAATAGGGGCACCAAACCAATTTTGGTCTCAAATGTCCCCGAAGACACAGAAAAACTCCCGATTCTGCTAGGGGCCCAACACTGTTCGCCTTTTGCGACATATATTGACATTCGCAGGCCTTTTTTTTTTTGAGAACCTGCAAAGCCTTCGTTGTAAGAGTTCAGCTTCAGCAATGTGGTGTTTTTTCAATTTGGAGTATGCTACCTTTTAATAAAATATATAACAACAAGAAAGAGATGTTCTACCTTAGAATGACTTCCCTTGTCTATGTATTCATGTTTCGTTTTCATTATTGGCGTTAAATATGCGAAGTCTAGGATTGGCAATGTTTAGGCCCCGAATTTAATCCCCATAGTTATAAGTATATCCGGTTTATATAAATGACTTGTAAGTATATCCGGTATATACAATATCCTGTATAACATATCAATTATATGTATATTTTTACTTTGAATATTTACACGGGAACTATTAATGTATCTGGTTTCTACACAGGAGCTATAAGTATATCTAGTTGAGCTATACGTATAACTAGTTTCTCCACAAAAGTGTTAAATGATTAGTATCTACAATAATGGATATCAGGCATGA
>JAUMHH010176941.1:0-15466 GCA_032359455.1 Chlamys rubida
ATGTGACCAGAGGCTATCGCATGGTATGCCGTTCTCACGTGCACTCACACATGCATTTCATAGGGATCTTGATATTTAACAAAACATTATTTTCACATAGTAAGTAGACTACATTTGTAAAAACGATTTAATCGACAGAGCGAAACTCGCTCAAAAGCGACTCCAACTCCCCCATACCTCTAAACATTTCCACGCTCATTTAACTACCAAACCATCTCTACCGTTCCTCAAACTATCACCATCAACACGCATGTACGTTAAAACCCGCTAAAATACACAGGTTTGCAGTTAACACAGCTCATCCATTCCCTAACATTAAATATTTACTTCCAAAATAAATACAGTAAGTTGAACCATCTCGAGCTCCTAATCGTCTTAACTGGAAAACGCTGAAATAGCACTGCTCTGGCATTGTTAACCTGGGGACACAACACACCTAAGGCACAAACATGTATATATAACGTACATCTTATAGTTTACCTACCTACTGACGAATGGTATAAATGATACCGGTATAAACGTAAGTACACAACACGTCAATATTCTGATAACATCTCTGATGGGCGTGATACACGTACTACACAAGAAATGTTCCTGATGAAGAGTTCTTATCCTTGTAAGATGATTAATTGTCTGACGAGATTATCTGTCACTGATAAAAAAAACTAAGAATTGTTATTACTAAGTAGACTAAGAATGATATTATCTTACCGTCGCCGAAGTCATCGAAAGCGCCTCCTCAGCAGGAGAGATATTGTAATGGATTTAATTATCTTCAGACCGTAACTACGAACTTTAAACCTAAAATTTTAATGTCTTGAACTACTCGCAATATACATTTTCGAGATGGTGATGCTTTGTGGAACAGGAAGAGAATTGTGTGCTTCCACCGGGGATCGAACCCGCGACCCCTAGGTTCCTAGTCGGGCGCTCTACCTCTGAGCTATAGGGAAATTCCCCTTTAGCGCGAAGCTGGAAGGCGACCGTAATAATATGTACATTACAAAACATACATTTCCAGAATGTTTCATATATACACTTTTAGGTGACCTAAATGATTGGGGAACATTATTTGAGACTAGCAGAACAAATGGCGTAAATTTTCACTTCCGGTTTGCCCATATCTCGCCATTTATACCTCAATGAATGCTTTAGATTCTTTCCACAATTGAAGGAAAGTGTTTTACGATTCACTTTAAGACTAAAGCTAACTGTCTCGATAAAACAACAACAAAGTATCACCTCTTTGCATATCATACCAAAACGGATGAGTACGATGGCCGACAAGAGCCAGACAAAAAGATATGAATTTTCATATCTTTGTGTACCATAGTACACTTTTATATGGTACACAAAGATATTAAAATTCAAATCTTTGTGTACCATGTAAAAGTGTACCATGGTACACAAAGATATGAAAGCAGAAATAAAATCAACCCGTTGCTTTTGTATCTTTCTGTACCAAAATAACGGCCGAAAACAGCCATGGTACAGAAACATGTGAAACCATCAGACGTAAAGGTTACCAAGTATGACAAATTACACCCTGATAAGGCTGTCATCACATACAATGAAATGTTATCGCACGGAATGTCTGTTATTTTGATTACACCAAATGAGCTACCAAACTATTACTTACTCATTTAAATTGAAATCAACTCTTCAATATCCTTTACCGAATTTTATAAATGTTTTACGTTAAAAAGGAAGTCATTATGGATTATTTTTCTATTACTTACATTTCTAATGTATTCTAGTTACTTACATTTCTAATGTATTCTAGAAACTCCAAATCAGTTGAAAACGCCGACGGGGTCAGTAGGGGACAATCAATTTAATTACATCGAAGGATAAATAGGCTACCTTTTAAATTTATTTGGGAAATACGATGAGCTAATTGTACGATTCTTTTATAATCTAGACATCTATCATAACAAGGGAAATGACGAAAATATACAGATGTCCTTTAACCCTTTTGGAGACCCTGTCAAGGCCCCAATACTTACACAATTGCAACTAGCTCTGTTTTTCATCAGAAGTGATTAATGAACTTCACGACTTGTTTTGACGTTCATAGTGTCCGATAACAACATTCCGATGCTCTGGTGGTACACTTTTTTCATATTTATTTGTACCGTATGTGGTACAAAAAGAAATGAAAAAAGTGTAACGCGTGCTTTCATGGTACACTTTTTTCATATCTTTTTGTACCGTAGGTGGTACAAATATGTGAAAGTAAAGAGTTTTTTTGTAAAGTTGTTTGAAGTTGTTTACCACGCATGGTACAAAATGATTTTTCATATCTTTGTGTATCATGGTACACTTTTACATGGTACACAAAGAGTTGTATTTTCATATATTTGTGTACCATATAAAAGTGTACCGTGGTACAAAAAGATATGAAAATTCATAACTTTTTGTCAGGCTCTTGTCGGCCATCGTAAATACATATTCATGTTTCAGAAAATGTAAGAAAGAAAGCACACCCTGCTTGTTTTGGATCGAAAATGAAAATAAATTTACCTTAGATAAAAGTTCATTAGACAGACTTTATTTTACTCTCATAAAACCTCGTCTTAAATATGCAGATACCTAATGGGGTAGCTTACCAAATTATCCCATTGAAAACTGCCAAGAAACGAAATAATTTGCTTTTTAATTTACTGTGACGTACCTTGAGCAAGATTGTGAACAAAAGCATAATATTAATCAGTTTCATAAAGTGGTACACGAAATGACACCACCCTATCTTTCTAAACTTTCGGCCCATCATAATTCATAGTTTCAGACATCCACACATATTCAACGGGAAACCCAGACAAACTCGCAGAAATAAAATCAACGGGTAAGGATAATTACCCCAATTTGTTTCTTTTGGCTTCAATTAATGTCGGAAATGTTGCATTCAAACCCATCAATAATAAATTTGAAATATATCTCATTACAGAAATGCGTACTTTTTTTTTTATAAATACATGATCCAGTCATTTGAAGTCGCTAAATAATATTTACTAGTAATTGTTGTACTTTCAAACAGCATCTATTGAAATAAAAAGAAGATTAGAGATATACAGACAATGTTTTTGTTGGTTATATAATTATCACACTCACGTTTGACTTTCAGCGCGTAGCGAGAAGTGTCATGGGTATGATAATTATAGTACATGTATCAACAAAAAGCTGGTCATATTTGTATCGCTAATTTGACAAGTTTGACTTATTTGACTTTTATTTTCTTCAAAAATGGTAAAACAAACCCCCAAAAAACCCGCATTATTTCGTTCCACGTCGTTTACTTATGATATAATTGAAAAACATCTGATAATTTTCAATATCGGATAATAGTGATGATACTAGAAATTATGAGCCAAAAAATAAATAGAAACTAGCGTTTTCTAATGTGACATATTTACAACATCCTTATTATTTCTTTGTGAATTTTTACATGCAGAGACTGGTGACTTGAGATTTAAATGTCGCTACGCGCTCGAAGTCATATTCGAGTGTGATAATTCTAGTATCAACAAAAACATTATTGTCTGGAATATATATATATCTTTTAAATGTGAATTATACTGTGGTTTGGTTTTTCTGCCATTTCGCATTGTCGCAGTTGTGTGAGTTTTTTTTGGCGCCAATGCGACAAATACAAACAAATTGTTCAAGGTCATGGGGTCAAAGATCAAGGTCACATAAACAAATGCAAAACTGCCTAAAATTGAAAAAGGTAATTTTCTTGAAATCTTTTGGCTTTTGGTATACATAGATGAAGTGGAAAGTTGTAAGTAATTATACGAGGATTATTGTGGCAAAGTTTCAACTTCACGAGGTTAAAGATCAAGGTCACAGAAACAATGAAAAACTTATTTTCCCCTTTTTGTGCACATAGCTATACATTTGAAAGTTTAAAAAATTATATAACAATTACTATTTCCGTGTATCAAGGTCACAATGTCAAGGTTCAAGGTCAAAGACACAATAGGAGGATTTTTAGGTCACCTGAGCTTTAGCTCAAGTGACCTATTGCTATCCGTCTTCGTCCGTTGTCGTCCGTCGTCCGTTAATTATAACATTTTACATTTTCAACTTAAGCTGAAATACTGTCGAATGGATTGCATTGATACTTCGTGGGAATGTTACTGACAACTCCCTGATCAAGTGTTGTTATTTTTCGGGTCGATCAGAAATCCAATATGGCCGCCATTTTGAAAAAACTATTTCAAACTTAAATTCAAGTTCTACTGGGCCTATTTAATTGAAACTTGGTATAAATGATCAACTCATGGTCCTGACAAAGTATTGTTATTTTTAGGGTCGATCAAAAATCCAATACGGCCGCCACGGCTGCCATTTTGGAATAAAACTATTTGATACTTAAAATAGGCCGAGTTAACTGAAACTGGGTCTAGGAATGATCAACTCATGATCCTGACAAACTTAACTTAGCAATATACTTAACTGTTTTTACTCAAATTTTGGTAGGGATGATTGACATCACTATCTCCACTTCATATTTCAACAACAAAAAACGAATGCTGTAGGACTCAGGTGACCGTTAAGGCACATTGGCCTCTTGTATTTCTACAAAATGGTTGACTTTTTGTATACATACATAAGAAAGGAACAAAATGTACACCAATTAATGTCACAAAAGTTTGAAGTCACAAGGTCATGCACAGACACCATAGAATACTGAAAATTGTGTTTGTCTTAATGATTGACGTTTAGAATGCATCAATACATTACAAAGTTGTAAAGATTATACAAAAAAAAAAAAGTTTTTTCTGGGTGATAAGATTTTTGCATGCCCTACCTATAGGTCAAAGTCACAGATTCAACAGAAGACTAAATTGTCATATTTCTATTATTGGTGATGTGAAATAATGTAGCTGACGTCCAGATATCACGGTTTTAGGCAGGTAGTTCCTGGACAGAACTTTTTAAGTAAAGAGGATAGAAGTTGCACAACATATTTTGGCAAGGTCAGAGGTCAAGATCATAAAATACCAATTACATAACACTATGAACAATATTGTTGGTATTGATGCCAAGTGTTCCACACTGTAAGGTAAAACACACATAGTGAAAGGTCAAGGTCTTGCTTTTTCAAAATTTACTATATTTTTGATGTAAATATTGCATGAAGCATTATTGTAGGGATCGACACATTTTCTAATGATGTAAGGTCATATGAACGGTAGGTCAACTTCCATATCTTGATCAACTATAAATACATGGCATACAATTACTATGGAGCAATATTGTTTGGGTTAAGGGAATTGCTTCTTAGTGTAAGGTCAGTCACATGCTGAAAAAATCTCTTTGTTACAGAATCCCTCTGGAATCAGTTGCTTTAATATGTTTGAACTTGTTCCTAAATTTTGGGTGTTGATGTGTTAGTCCCTTTATATATTTTCTTTCTTAACAGAAAGTAGTGTTTCACTGATGGATTTCCCATTGCCTCTCCCATTTAGATTTAATGGAAAATTCTTTACTGACTTAGGTATAATGGAAAGAGACATCACAAATTCATCTGTCACCCAAATTGTGTTCATACTGACAAATGATAAATGGTTAAAAACAATAAAACACCAATATGATCATCACAGTTTTTTTATTTTAATTAAGTAATTCATTCCCATTAATATCCAATGATGAAGCATATCTGTTGGATGTGTTTCAATACACTATAATCTGTTACTTTAATTATGGTATTTCAACAACAAAATAAACATCATCATGCACAAAACACAGTTTGAAAAAATAAGAGGAGCAAATAAATGAGGAGAAACTGGTTATAATTGATTGTCACATAGCCTCTGGTACACTATATATGTATTACTTGTTTTTATGAACAGATAATCATTTTCATTAACACTTGAACAATACTTGTTTGTAATCATGATGATAGTAAAATGCTTGGAAGGTCTGTATTGCTCATTTGTTATTTATAGCCATTATAATGTTAATGATGACTGTAGCATTGAACACCAAAATGTCATTAATATATTTTCTGCATCTTGGTTCCAACCTTTCATATTTTCTTGACCCAGATGATAAACAAGGGGCTTAGAAGGCTTGTACTAACCACTTGGTTTCCAGTAAATATTGCTCATCTACAGTGAAATACAATTTTAATTAAGATTTTTAACCAAGATCGCTCAAGTTTATTTCTGTGATTTGCTATTACATTATGCCATCATTTGTCAATTTACACAAAAAGTTCAAATGATTTGTACAATGTAGTCTCCATAACATGTCTGTCATAAAAATGGAGGTATTAGAAATTCACAAACCCACTAAATAAGTATATATGCAGACCTGACTTCCTAATGAAAGAAAAAAAAAGCAGTATTCCTACTGCAATAAGTAAAAAATGTACAAGATCTAGCCATTGTTCGTATTTACTCAAATTGTGGAAATCAGAGGCCCAATTAGCCTTAAAATCTTTTATGTAGGTTATGATACAGACTAAATAACCTCAAAAACTTTCAGTCTCTACCTGAATTGACACTGTCTCTACACTTACGTATCGATGGCTTCAGCTTAAATAGCCAATAATACTATCCAGAAATTGAGCTAATAACCAATCTTTTCTTGTATTATCCCAAAAGAGTAATTTCATTCTAAAAAGAGTAATAGTTAGCAGGTCTTGACTGTACATGGATTCAATTGCCTTTCAAAGTGACAATTAGATGTAGCAATAATTGAATATTTTATACCATGAAAGGTATCCCATATTAATTAAAAAATTGAACACTTGTTAATATGTAACCCTTTTTTTGGAAGGACAGCAAAATCTCACCTCCTTGCCATCATTAACTAGAAACACATCTAAATGTGATAAAAAAATTGTGCTTTGTATACATTTTTAGTTGAAAACTTCACATTTAAATGAACAGACTAGACTGTACATTGTATGTATATCATTTTATTACTTGTCCTTTCACTCAAAGCTATACAATAATTTACACATGTCAACACAATCTTGGAATCTTTAGTTATCTGATAGCAGTCAATCCATAATACATTTGATAAAAATAGCAATCACATTGTCTAGTTTGTTGTAATGTATTACTGTTAGCACAGAATGGAGAAGTCCTGTTCGAGTGTACGTACACTTTGCACTCTTTTGGCAGCGTCCAGTGTTCAGGCTGACACCAATAAACATGGAAATGTATGTATGCATATTCCTACTGAAGCCTTTGGTCAACAGTTCATTAATGGTACTTTCCCGTTAAGATCAGCTCAGATAACAGTCTGGTCAGTCCCTCTCGCCGTTCAATGATCCTCAAAAGGGTCTGAAAATAAAATATAAAAGCATTCGATCTAGTTTAATAAAGTTTGATACTGCTTTTTTGTTTAAAGTAAATTCATATTCTAAGATGCAGCAAGATCTTCCTTTGAACAAACTTGAAACCATAATCCCCAAATATACTAAGGATAGTAAAAGTTTGCCATCATCTAATCAGCATTCAACATTCTTGAGAAGTTGTTTTAACTGGTACTTTGGACCACTTGAGCTAAAAATGTTACTCTCAAACAGTTGTTACCTTGGCATCACATTGAAACCTTGAACAGAACATGTATAATCAATAGGGACATCTGGAGAGAGATAAAAGCGAAATCAAGTCTCTGATCAACAAAAATTTGCCTTCAAGCATTTGAAACAAAATGTGCCTGATATCACTTCTGGTGAGGTAGGTTGTCCCCATTGATAATACAATGGAAAAACATGGTTTGATGATATTTCCTCTCATAATTTTACTTTTATATATTATTTTTTAACTTGGTTTTCCGAACCTGAAAAGTGAATATCTTTGTTAATAAGTTTAAATCTGTGAGCCCTACCTCAGGCAGAAATATGTTGAAAATGTCCTCAGGTGGCATATTGCTGCTGTTGGTAAGCTCTGACAAGACATTTTCTATCTGTGAAGTGAAAAACAAATACCTTTTAGATAATATAATTTCTGAGCAACATGAAAAGCCAATGTATAAGTTCAATACAGACAATATATGATAGAATCCGACAAGAGAACTATAAATGGTATTATTATATTGATTTTCTTACATCTGATTGGTCAAAACAAGCCTAAAAAGTCTGGATCAATAGTGGTATTGTCAATATTATCAATTTGCTCTAAAATTAGGCACAAACCAGTCCAACTTGCCAGTTAGGTCTAAAAATAGTACAAGTAGGGTGATACAACTTTTATTTGCGCGATTGGGTCTAAATGATGCAATGCGTATCCTCCAATGCCATTAGCCCATGCCAAATTTTTACCACTACAGCAGTGTCCATATTAATTTCAAATTCAAATAGATATAGTGTGTTAAAAACTATTTCTCGCTTTCATTTGGTGTGTGTTAATTTGTTTTTAACTTTTTAACAATGAAAAATGAGCTATTTTACATGTACCATTGGTCAAAATCTTTTGTTCACAGAATGCAATAATAAGCCATTTCTTAAGAAATATTTCATATAATAAAACAATCATAGACTCTTAATTAGGTTGATACAAGTATTTATCAACCCAATAAAGAGTAAAAAAAAAAAGGAATAAATTTCGTTATCAAATTTGTCCAAGCTATCGTAGTTTATGCGCAATGCCGCTCATACTTAAACACATGTAAAGTTTCGTTCAATTTCTTTCAGTAGTTTTCGAGAAAAATGTCGAAAACCTCGCCGGCGGAAGAAAGTGGAAGAAATAAGAAACGGAGCAAAAACAATAGGTCGGACTTAATTACCAAATTCTCCTGGAATGGTCCAAATCTGCCAATCTGTATGATCCTTCGCAGGTTTCTAAACCCATTGTTTCGAAAGATGTACCGTCTTATGGATGGGGTTTTATCTTCAAGTACATCCTGTATCAAGTAAAACACTGCATTTGAGTTTTTCCGACAAATAACACAGAAAATACAGTTGCTAAATTTTAAGTTATTGTGTACATCTGAAGCAAGAAACCAAATCCATGTAAATATCAAGCCAAGCATAATATACACTGCATAGACCAATTTCAGATAGGGTGAACTGATAAGATAAGGTGATAAGAATGATTCATGTTGATATGACACATTATTATGTACAATGTTTGAAGTTAAGTATGTAGTGTGTTTTATCCAAAATTAAAGTGTACATATCATACCACCAGGAGAAAGTATGTTCATGCTTCAGTAACATAACAACAATTTCATGCTATACAAATTTAAAGCAAACATTCCACATCAGCTTGTCCATGCAGCTATTATGGCTTACAATGCAGAGTGGTTAGATTCAGGAGTTTAAACCACGACATGGAAAGTACTCTTTTTGCCATCACAAAATTCATCCAAAGCAAGGGTTTTTTGCAGAAAATATTATCTACCAATTAAAACGGGATTTTGTTTGTCCTTCTATATTTAGTTTGTTATCTTCAGTAGTGTCATGTCCATACTTTATGCTTGCATGACACTGATAGTCAAATAACATTGGCTGCTAACATCACCACTTATACAGTTGATTTACAAAGGATGACACAGATTTGGATGTTACTTTGTTACATGGAAGACTGTTCCAAACATTAACAACATGGTTTGTGAAATAATGTAGCTATAGTTATTTCATAACTCTCTGGGGAATAGTCAAATTATTGGCCTGAGGTAATTTAAAGTCCTGGTGAACTGCTGACTGAGGCCCTTGTACTTCCTAGATACCAAATGACTATTCCCCATACAGGTATGAAATACAATATAAATGTTTTATTACCTACACTTTTATATATCATTGTCTCATGAAATATGACATTTTTAGAGAAATACAACAATGAACAACTGATTTATCCTATGAATTTACAGGAAAGGTAATCAAAACGTCTAAGGAACATATCATGCAAAAAGATGCTGGTATTATGGTAAATGATGTCTATGCTATCTAGAAACCTTTGTTTAGCAGGCAACGGTGCAATCAGAATCGCGGGAAACATCACACGACAAAAAATTCCATGATGCAAGCATGCAGCTGAGAAACAGTGCACTGTTACCATCTCGCACAAAAACAGTGGAATTATTTAGAAAACTGGCAGAAGTGAGACAATCATTCATATAAAACATTGGGTAATAATGTTTCCCAATTAATACCCAGCCTAGATCTAAGTTTTCCTCGAAAATTTCGAAATACGGTAACAGTCAAATGCATGCCAGCACTGTTCTGATTATTTAATCAAAAGTTCATGGATACCTTGAACTCAATGGGATGCATTCAGATGTTTGTGGCTTAGCACGTAGTGAGCAGAGCCAAAGAAACAGCTAATTTTAATCAGATTGAATTTTGCTACATTACACAAGAGATCTCAGAGGAATCTTGGTGCCCACCATCAATTGTTTTGCATCTGATCTATGACATCTTTTCCTACTTTTCCCTTTCTATCTCAAAATTCAACATTATTAACAAGACAAAAAATCTGTTCAGACTTCTTCCTAACAGAACTAGCTATACCAAACTTTGACCTGTCAAGGTTCAAGATGACAACCAGACAACTGTATTTTGTTACCATCCATATAGATGAAAATGGACTGTGCACAACTAGACCTTGAAGGGAACCTATTTGTCTAATTTCAAAGAGATCCAGTAAAGTCCTTTCTGCAAAAATAATGGTGACAAACTTAAAATGTCAAAATTATTTAGTAAAGATGGGCACCAGACTGCCATTTTGTTTTCCAATCCTTCTGAAAATGGAATATGGACAACTTAACCTACAGAGGAACCAACACGTAAAAAATTGTATAAGGACAGGCAGACAACAGACAGATGGACGGACCATGGAGCAGGGTGATTTGAGTAAAAAGTAATTTTAACTCCTTTTATACAAATATGTTCATTGATTCAATTGCAACTAAAGTAACCATTTTCAATTTTTTTGATTGGTTTTTGCTAATTTTCAAGTCATCGCTAAATAAAATACCCGAAAGCCATATTTTTTCATTGACTTGGACCTTCCATATCAATAGTATTCTATTTTTTTTTCTATGAAAGTACAGGGATGTCATTAACTTTTTCAGTAACAGGAAAACAGTCAAAGAAGGAGGAGAATTTTTTATCTATTTGCATATATATAAGTAATTTTGTCAAAAGTATAGGTGGCTTTTTCAGTGATAGTAGGTGGTTACCATAAATTCACCTGCTACAGCCTTCTAACGACATCCCTGAAGTATAATGTTTACATGTCATGAACTGATAAAACACTAATCAGGCAATTAAAAATCAAAATGTTAGTTGAACACTTGAATATTAACATTCCTGTAACAAGAAATACCTTAACATTTACAAGTCGTTTAAAAGACTTGATTGAGAGGTTGCTATACCAGTCGATGCTGAAAAGATCAATTAGTGGGTTAAAATTCAATCTGGTATTTATTATAGTACATACATTACATAAACACAAATATACACACATATTTCACTAGAACAGTAAGTGGTACATGTCTAAATTAATAAAATGCGTAAAATATTCAATATTTTAAACACAAAGCAGTATAACAGCCAACAACAAAATGCTAAGATACTGCTGCCTGGGCTTTAAGTCAAAATAATATTTAATGGCAGTTTTCTTAATAAAAACTTTACCTCTTGAGTTTAACCTTTCCATCCTCAACTGCTTCACAGCCACAAAGAAAGATGTCCTCTTCTTTCATTCCTGCAGCATCGATTTTCATGCAGGTATCATGCAGCCATTGGCCACATTTGCTGCATTCAACCCACGTGATTTCAACACCAGGATTGGCATTACACATGAATGCACAGCAGCCTAACCCCTCAAATGCACACTCCTCAATGGAAGTACCATATAATCCAAGGAGTGTGACTGCAGGTACAACATGTGTCAAAGAGGCATATCTGTAATAGTAATGTAATTACAATACTTTATTTAAGTCCATGCTCCCATTACATAGTCATTTATATTAAGTTTTGCATGTCATTGGAATTTTAGTACCTTAGCACTACTGGTTTACATTAAGATGGTTTTATCTAAAATCATTCAAAGTACTGTCAGAATCTTCCATTTTTTAAATTTTTTAACTTGTGTAAGAATTTTCTCCAATATGATTTTATACTTGAAAGGACTATACACAATTAAGTGTGTGACATGAGACACAAGTATTAGATACCAAAACAACTTACTTGCTTTTTGGATTTACTGGTACCCATACCAAATGAATGGGTGGGGGAAAACATACTTCCCCTATCGGAGGAAACATCATCTCGCCCAGAGGCATATGTGTTCTATTCTTCACTTTATAGTGATTTGCCACTGGCCTTCCCAAGAGCTCACATATCATGTGGAGATGAAAAAGTGCTAAAACAACAAAGTGATGCTAAGGTTAACATAGCTATCAACAAGAAATTTCCCCTCAGATCATTTATAAATTATTCTAAATTCAACCTTTGGCTATGACATTTTTTTAATGTAGCGAACTAGAGCTGTCACTGAAGGGGTGACATGTATACCCCTAAAACAATCTTTTGCAAAAAGGAGCAAATGCATGTGATCCCCAAGTGTCGCTATGCTCTGCAGGTCACACAAAAAGACAATCTGAAGAATATCCATAAAAATACTTTCTAAAACATGGATAAGCAAGTTCTTAGTCAGATATTAATTCTTATTTTATAGTAGTCTAACCTTTGCGCTAGCACTCTTAACAAACAAAAAGAAGATGTTCAAGTAACTCTCACTGCTGACTTTTTTCTTAATGAACTTGAAGTATTTGAAATACTGCTTTGAAGTATTTGAAAAACTGCTTCTTGACTGATTGTAAAAATGTTCTATTTAAAGTAATAGACCTTGGCATGTAAGGTAACACCCTGATATGCACAACCTCGTTCAATGTTTAATAAATGTCACTTGACAAATACCTTCCAATATAATCGAAAAAAGCATTGATATTGAAACTTGAACTTTTGCCAGCTAAATATAATGACCTTAAGGCATACCAAACCCTCAGAATATAAGATAATCTACTTACAACAATCTCTGTATGGATATTTGAGTGTTGCAAGTATTTCTTCCCTGCAAACAATCTCAATATGGTCCATCCCGGTAATATTTGCACTGACTGTATAGCCAGGACCCTGTATGATGGTGGTCCATTTAAAGTACTCATCCCCAAATTCTCTAAATATCTGTGGAAAAAATGAATAAACGTTCACTTTACATCAAACACAATAATAATGTGCTAACACTTCTTGGCAATGTCAAGAAAATGTTATGTCATTTTGTGAAGAAGCAGTTGCATTTTGAAGTAGATAAGAGGTAAAAATCTGCACACAAAATGAATAGACACGTTTAGAAGGGAAATTTTGTTTTGTCATTCGGCATAGCAGAATGACATGTCACTGAAAAAAAAGATGGACAACCAAATAAATTTCTTCCTGCCAGCCAAGTACATGGAAGGGACACCGTCTATATGGACAGTTAAGCAATGCCACTTGAGTGTCTTATATACACAGGTTTGACTGAATTGTTTGTCTCACAAACAACAGGCCCAAGGGGCCCATAGCACTAACCTGCCAAAAAGTTGAAAAACAAGTCAGGGAGGCCATCTCTTTGATGGAAAAGTAACAACTCTTGGTCAGCACCTTACAAATAACATTTCTACCAAGGTTGAAAAAAATCCACCCAGTGGTTCTTGTGAAGAAGTAGAAAATATCTCAGCCAATCAGTGGCCAGGGTGGCCATCTTGTAATTTTGATGGGCCACGAAGAGTAATAACACTTGGTCAGCACCTCACAAGGAACATTATTACCTAGTTTGGGATCATTTCACCCAGTCGTTCTTGAGAAGAAGTTGAAAATGTGAAAAGTTCACGAACGACAGACGGCGACGGAAATTGTCGATCAGAAAAGCTCAGGTGAGCTAAAAATACTTACATATTTGGAATAATCCAAGACTTTGTCCTTCATGTTGATGGCAGAACACAGTCTCAATAAGGAGGCATTGCTTTGGTCACCATACAGGACCAGTGATATGGAATTGAAAACACAATTTCCATCAGCCCTCGTCGCCAAACACACCCTGCTCTCAATTGATTCAGGAACAAAGTCTTTATACCTATTAAAAAATAAAATTGTATCATTTTATCTATAAATACTTTAATACTTATAAGTTCCATAAATATATAACAAATAAGTTATGTACCATTACCTGGTACTGACACCAGCATACATAAAGGATAATAAGAGACACCAGTTTAATGATTCATTCTTTATCATGTTTATACCAAAGTAAAATGTTACACATTGGAATGGTGCTATCTGCTTTGCAAAAGACCTCATGTTCTTTATAGATGGTGTTCCTTAAATATACTTGGATGACAGGACGAAATCAATTTGGTTGTCCATCTTGGTTTTTCAGTGACAAGTCATTATACCAAAATGTTCATTCTAAATGTGTCTATACACTTTATGTGCAAGTTTTTACCTCTTGTCCACATCAAAAAGCAACTGCTTCTTCACAGAATTACATAGGGTTTTCTTGACATTGCCAAGAAGTGGTATAACAGTATCTCCCAAAGCTAGGAATTCCTCCCAGTCACATGAGCCCAAAATCTTCATAATGGATTCAAAATCCATGTGTTCCTGTAAGTTAATTAAGATAGTTAAATTAATCATGATACTCCTGTCTACAATTACTATGTACTATCTTCGATCATTAAATCATTTACAATGCTTTCAGAATTTGTAAATACAAAAGTCCTAATCTTATTTGACTGTAAGCAAATTGCACAGTCTGAGTGGAAGCACTGAATTGTTTGTAATCCATATTGCAACATGAAGGAAATTATTTCTGTTTCATGCAAATTTAATTACAACCAAATTAATACTGGAATTTTGAAATAAAATTTTCATAATCTTTCTATTATTTCAATATGCAATGAACAGAATTTTATAAAGAATTCCATGAGAATACAAATTATACATGTAAAAAGGGAAACTGAAAATCCGAGTTCATATCAATGTTAAAATTTAAACTTATTTTTCTTACTTCATCTTCCAAAAGATTTTCAAGATGAAAATTCTTTCTTATAGTAGCAGGCTCTGATGCTGCATTAGGCACAGCTGAAGAAACCCTCACTGGCTCAGGTGGAACACACACAGGTGCAGATACCATTACTGCAGCAGAACTGTCCGAGGTGGAGGATTGGGAGCAAATAACTTGCTCAGGTTGACCACACACAGGTGCAGACACCATTACTGGACAGTCGGAGGTGGAGGTGGAGGATTGGGAGCAAATAACTTGCTCAGGTTGACCACACACAGGTGCAGACACCATTACTGGACAGTCCGAGGTGGAGGATTGGGAGCAAATAACTTGCTCAGGTTGACAACACACAGGTGTAGACACCATTACTGGACAGTCCGAGGTGGAGGATTGGGAGCAAATAACTTGCTCAGGTTGACCACACACAGGTGCAGACACCATTACTGGACAGT
>JAUMHH010176952.1:0-15466 GCA_032359455.1 Chlamys rubida
GAGTAGTTACTGCTTCCTATGGAGTAGTTACTGCTTCCTATGGAGTAGTTACTGCTTCCTATGGAGTAGTTACTGCTTCCTATGGAGTAGTTACTGCTCGGTTATCCAGCAGACAGGGTCAGGACTTCCATCAAAAACTATTAATAGGGGTATATATGTAGATCGGTACTAGGTCAGACTTGTGGTCAGACAACAGATAGTGTACTGAGACTTTGTAAGTTGGCCCTGCCTTTGGTGTGGTTTGGGGGTACAAGAGTATTGGGCTAGCTGCCTGACTGATAGTTTGCTGTAACAGTAACCCCAGGTATAAGTTATAAGTCTGATTATATTACATAACCAGGCTTATAAAGCCACACAGATGAACATGTACCAGGTATAGGTGAGTTTATAAGCAGATATTGTAATTGGTTGGTTGGTTGGTTTACGGGTTTTGCGCCTACATGAATCTGCCCTTACTGAAGATATTGTAATAACAGTCTCAGTACTTATACTCGCCCATCTTATGATAGATCTGATGATCTCCCACACCCCCTAGACCACACCACTGCAGGAGGCCAGATAAGTGGGACTGGTACCCTATTACCCTGATTTGACTGAGACCTGACGGGTACACTGGTCACTCACTATCACTACATGTCAGTACACGGGCCATTGTGTTAAAGCTGTCTGTCCATCCTGATGTACACTAATAACAACACTGATAACTGTGTGTGTTTCCAGTACCATCAGCAGAACATCTAGTAGATCTGGACAAAGCTGTCAGCCTTGTACCATCTCAACCTGTGTGTATATCTGCCCAGTCTGGGTGACGTTTAACATGAGTTCTGTCCTGGTCATTCTGACAAGATATGTACAGTAAACACCCGTTCAGTTCAGTCAGACAGGTCAGTTAATATGAGTTTTGTCCTAGTCAGTCTTATAGGACAGTAATGATACAATATAAACGATCTGTCAGAAGCAGTCTTCTTCCACTTTCACTACTTTAGTACTATGTAGTGATGGTCAGCGTTAATGTGTCTGATACTTTACCATGACCGACTGGCAGGACTCTGCTTATTTATTCCTAGTACAATTTGTATGTAGTGATACAAAACCTTATTGTGGACCAGGCTGGGACACCCTATCCCTCCCATGCCCACTCCTCTTGTTCCCATATAACTATTGCCAGTATATATTCACTATTTATTGATACTTTTGATAGTCAACTTTTTTGAGGCCATACCAACCAAAACAATATCTCTCTTACCATCATCTATATGATATGTATGCAAACAATTCTTTTATACATTCACAGCGATAAATCTAAATATATATGAGCCCCGAGTCCTATACTCTTTTTGATTGGACCCATAGAGTTTGTGGAAATACTTTAATTTAACATTATGGGATCCATTGGTTTAGCAATACAGTTGAAAAGGTCCTATGAAAATAAATTGTAGGTTGATTTGGATTAAAAACTTCCACAAAGAGAATTTCTAAGAGACCACTTTCATGAAATAGAATTTATATGGAAATGAAATCTGTTTGTAATAGATTTATTGTGTATCAGTTTTGAATAGTATTCTGTGAGCAGTAGAGTAATAAGGTGACTATAAAGACAGGCTGTGTACCTGTATGAAGCCTGTGGAGGTCCGGGCTTGTCATTATTACACTTGTTTGTAGAGACTTGACATTGGATACCCCTTTTTATCTGACCTCCTCACTAGGAAGGAGTTGTATTTCTAAGTGTTATTTATAAGAGTGGATGATGAACAAGTGCAAAATTTTGAATGTGATTTAAATGTTTATTTTATAAGAAAATAACCTCAACACTACTGTTAGATTCTACCACTTGGCACTATGTAACTTCTTGCCTGTGTTTCACTGCTTACTATGTAAAACCTGATGAAATATTGCATGTGACATACTACTGTGTAATTAGTGAAGGTAAATGTGAATCCAACAGGTGTGTCTATCCTCGTACACCTTTGTAATTAGTGAAGGTAAATGTGAAGCCAACAGGTGTGTCTACCTCGTACCACATGGGATGATCAGGTGATTGTTATTGTGTGTGATCGTATGATTGTGGTAAGTCAGCCCACTCATCAGGTTTAAACCCATTATGTCCAAACATGTCATTTACCGGTAGTGTTGAGAAGTTGTGTGCTTATACAGCCACAAAATAAAGGTTTTCAATCTTTATTTTCAATGGGAAATGTCATATCTCATTTCAACCTTTTAACATGTCAGGAGTATTAGATAAATTTAGATTAAAAATCATGAGAAATATTTTTAATTTATCACTTCATAAATTATATTAAATTCATTTATTTTTTGCTTTGTTTTACAGTAAATACAGGCTGCTTTCCTTAACAAAAAAGTGTTTTATTTTCACAAAATGAAAAAGAAATGGTGATTATCTTCCCAATATGCATAAAAATAAAATGGAATTTTCCGAATTCATGTTAACAGTCTGTCGAAAAGTTTTAGCTGAAAAACACAAAATTAACTTGGTGTTATATTAATTAATACACACAGATACACAAATTTTACTCTATGTAGCTTTATATAGCCTAGGAGTAGGACTGTATGTTATAATAAGATATATATGAAATTAATTTAAGATTGAAAATACGATGAAGATCTATGTTCCCCTGACTAGGTGAAACTTTGAAAGTACCGTAATAAAGGTGAAGTATTAGTGGTATAATCTACGCTCTACCCAGGTCATCTACCAAGTTATATTTAGGAAAGTATTAGATAAGAAAATTAATCAAATGCAAAGCTGTGTAGGCTGCATGACTGACCAAAGAGACATAAGGTTGGTGTGACCAGTCCAGGAGTACCAGTTTGCCACTGGAGCTACTCTTGTGATGGTGTGATGATGATGATAGAGCTCTGTACTGACAGCCAGGCAGCCTCCTCCTATCTCTATGTAAATACCCACACATTACACTGATGGCTACAGCTGCTGGCTAGGTATAGGTACATGTACATTAGGTTCTGTTTGTGAACAAGGTGTGGTCACTTCTGGGTTGACCAGCTGATTTGTCCAATAAACATTGCTTTCATCCAAAGGTTACCGGAGTAAGTATACCAAGGATGCTTCTCTAAACTGTACTCAACACAACCTGCAGAAAGGCCTGTGTTAATCTGGAGTACATAAAAACTGTACGTGGGAATGACATTGAAATTAAGATGAAATATTCCACTGCTGACAATATTACCAGTCAAGTTGGTGATTGTTTACTGTAACTAATTGTTACAAGTACTGTTATACCCTATGCAATCTGGTACAAGTAATTGTACCCTACATTGTATATATCCGACCACATTGATATGACCACATTGATATATCGGCCAATAACACATTGTCAGTTTGTCATGGCCCTGATTACTTTGATATGTCAGACATGGGCACTGGTTCAAGTGTTGGAAGTGATGATTTGAGATAAAGGTCGACACAGAATCATAGAAGGTTTAGGTAGACATTAAACTCATTTAAGATTTCAACATGGGAACAGGTTACTGGTGGCCATAAAGTAAAACATGTGTAGTATTCTGTACAGTGTATTTATAATAAACATGTGCAGACTTCATACAAAATGAAACATTTGTACAGAGTGGAAACGAAATAAAACATCTTTACGGTCTATACATGTAAATATTAAAACATATAAATTAATACTTGAGTTTTAAGCTCAGCTGTACTTGTATGTATAGTAATGAAATTTCAGGTTCAAGGGAATTAAATGAACTAGGTTTTATCTGTGTTATATACATAATATGTCACCAGTAGACTGGCATGGGGGCTCCCATGTACTGCTAGTGTTATATACCTAATATGTCACCAGTAGACTGGGGGCCTCCCATGTACTGCTAGTGTTATATACCTAATATGTCACCAGTAGACTGGGGGCCTCCCATGTACTGCTAGCACTGGTATGGAACACTGCCAGTGTGCACTATTGTTACAGATTGTTGTGTCTGGTGCAGATAGTCTTATGATTAATGTTAAAAATACAGTGTGTTACGGATTGTCAAATATTAGGATTGCATCATAAAATGTTGTGACCGAATAAAGTACAACTTATTTGAATAGACAAGCATAACTTGACCTAAAAAATGTTGGGGTGAAAATCGTATATCCCGACTCCTTGACCAGTCATGTGTGTTTACAATTACTTATTTCTTGTCATTCACCTGCACACTCAATGTAACGTAATCTGTCTTGTAGGATATATGTTCTGAAACTAAGTGCCAATATTTAATTCTTTCCCATAGTTTAAATAAAAATTGCTTGTCATCGATTTACAGAAAAGGTTGATGAGTCATCAAAAATTTGGAAAGTTTCAGACTGACATCTCAAGTCAGGTGTCCTCACCTTTAATACTTTTGCTCTGGTTAAATTTTGGAAAGTTTAAGACTGACATCTCGCAATAATCACTTATGTCCTTTCCTTTAATACTTTTGTTCATGTCTATATTTTCATTTCAGAAAAGGCCTATGACATAACGTACGTGAGGCTGCGTTTCCACTCCCCACGACCAGAGAGCTTTGCCATTTACAAACGTACCTCCAAGACAAGTAACTGGACCCCATACCAGTTTTATAGTGCCTCCTGCTACGGCACCTACAACTTGCCACGCAAGACTGTGATTACCTATGAGAATGAGGACCAGGCCATCTGTACTGACTATTACAGTGACATCTCACCACTCACGGGAGCTAGTGTCCCCTTCAGTACACTAGAGGGCAGGCCAGGTGCCTTTGAGTTTGAAGAAAGTCAAAAATTGCAGGTAAATAAAGCAGACCAATTCTATTCGGTAGAAGACTTAGCTGCTACACAGCTTCTTTGGTCATATATAGGTTGAAATCATATTCCATAATCTAAATTTTCACCTTCTGGCAAATTTGCTAATAAACATAGCAGTATTGTAATTATAACTAACCATAATATTTTTCACTGTGTTACATTTGTCTTCTTGTTCAGGAGCAAAAAGGAGCAAGGATAAACGATGGTGAACGTTTCCTTTTAATAGTATACATGCGTTACAAGAACACCGAACAAATTGTATGTTTCAATGATTTGATCAGGACTGGGGATTCCCCTGCTCAGCTGTACAAGTTTGATAGATGTGAGATCAATGTAAACAGTTTGTTCATGAATACAGTTGTTGTATTGTGTATTGTACATGTGATGAAAATGTTGGATAAACAAAGACAGTGTTATCATCAGTGTGACACATACCATGCTATATATTGCTTTATTGCAGGTTTCTTGTCCGTTATTTTTATTTTACCTAGCTTTACAGCTGAATACTGAGACAGCTTTCCCAGGCAAAAAATGCTTTATTTTCCCAAAATGGACAAAATATGTGGAATATCTGCCCACTTTCAACAATAAGAAAGCTTTTTTTTTTTAAATTCATGCTGAAATAGGCAATTGTAAAATTTAGGTAGAAAGAACTGCTGGCGTTTTGCAATATATATATTCAATATTCTCATTATTCTAGTCTGTCTAGGACTTGTCAGAGGTGTTTGTAATATAATATTCTAGAGTTGTACTAATATTTCTTGACCATTACAGTTTTAGTCATGTTATTAACAATTATCAGTTGACTCACTGAAGAAGGAAGCACTGATATTAGATTATAGATTGTATATCTTGGTGTAAACTTAGAGCCATATGGAGGTGTATGTAACCAATGACTTGTACTACACACTAATAACCACTGGGGAAGCTTCAGAACACAGCTGCCTTCTGATAATCTAGGAGCTGCTGTATTAAATTGAAACATGGAACAACTTAGGATAGATTGTAGCCACTTCCTCTATTGCAATATATTTAAAAGATTTTAAGTGACCCGGAATACATTGTAACTTGTATTAAAATGAAAAAGTGGGCCACTGTGCACAACTTAGGATAGATCTATTTTAAAGATTTTAAGTGACCCAGAATACATTGTAACTTGTATTAAAATGAAAAAGTGGGCCACAACTTAGGATAGATCTTGGCCACTTCCTCTTTTGTAAAGTATTTTACAGATTTTAAGTGACCCAGAACATAGGGTAATGTAGATGAGTAGATAGAATGTAAACCTGGTGTCTGTCAGTCTCCCTGGGGAGTCATGGGGAGTCGGCCCAGTCCATCTGTATAATATATACAGTTTGACTCCTGACTGTAGTGTTAGCCATTTATCCCAGCTTCCTGTTGATTGACCACAGAGGACTGATTCTATGGTACTGCCTGTCTTGGCTGGTACCCACACTCTCTGGTACCCACACTTAGATGTGGATACTGGGCTCCCTGTGGTAACATACAGACCTTCTGTGGTATCTTATAGACATGACCCTTTGTGTATCTTATATACATGACCCTTTGTGGTTAAAACAGGTCTGTTTTGTTTGTATACACACACTCTCCTCCAGATGAGGGTTGAAGTGGGACTTAGACATGCCTTGGATATCAAACAAACCTGGTACTGGGAAGAACCTGTTGACCCCACTTGGCTGACCATTTCAATGTAGATAATGTAATGGGGGGGGCTACACTGGCCAGCTAACACCTGCTGGCCATATATGTAGGTACTACCACACCTTGAGCTGATGTCTACTGAAATGTGTGTCCACCAAAGCACCAGTAGTTTCATGTTACTTTTGTAGCTCTAATATTTCAAGACTTTGAAAAAAAAGTCATGAAATGATATACTGTTGATAACAGTTGAAACGTGACCATATCTATACAGGGTGTATTATATATTATGAACTTATTCATCATGTGTGAACTTAAAAGGTTCTGGTCATTGAACTTTGAGGTGTAGAGCTGGGGGTCCTACAGGGTCCTATTAGGCTGTAGTAGTCCGGTACTAGGTGTAATACTGGAGGTCCTACAGGGTCCTATTAGGCTGTAGTAGTCCGGTACTAGGTGTACTACTGGAGGGTCTATATGTTCCATTAGGCTATTGTTGGCGGAGTGTAGACTGGCCACCGTCTCTAGAATATTGAATTATTAAGAAAAAAGTTTAACTAATTTTTTTTGATCACTTGGATGTCTGATTCTAAGTTCTAAACTAGGGGGAGATTAGCTAGTAGTAAAATGCAGCTGAGAAATTCTTCATAAAAACTTGGGGGATGGTAGCCAGTCTAGGCGGAGTGGTACGAAGGTGGGGACTGAATTGTGGGTATATACATAGATCCCCTCTCTTTGGGTTGTGAGAAAATGTTACCAGTATATGTTGTTTTTAGATTGTTTTATATTTGAACACTTACCCATCATGAGATCCCAGGTGAATGTCTGTGAGATCCCAGGTGAACGTCTGTGAATTGAACTAAATGAGAATGCTGTCTGCACTTTATCTAATGTTTCAACCAAATTAAATGAACGTGTCTGAAAGCAAATATTTGACCTAAAAATTCACCCAGAGATCGTTAACTTTTAAAGAAAGCAGTAATAAATACAGACACTTATTCACAGTCAAAGTTAAATACAGAAGTTGTATGAAGTTAAATGTTTATTTCAACTTCTAAGGATACTCTAGTTTCCTATGCTACATGTATACCTAGGTAGTAGATATCAAGGAAGGCATTATGTGGGTAAGGGTCTGCAATTGTCCGGATGTACAGGTGTATGAAGTAATGACATACACTAGGCTAACCAGCTGTGAACAGTCTGTTTTATATACAATCAGAGGGTATCTGTCTGGGTTTTATGTATAATAACTAATGTCACAGTGCACATGTGCCTACATCTATAAACCTGTTGTTGTTGGTGCCAGTCTGGGGAGAGAATCTGGTTCGTTGGTGGGTATTTGACAAAGCAGACAAATAGAATATTTTCACAGTCTTGGTAGGGAAGGGGTTAGGGAGCCAGAAGTTGTTGTTGTTGTTGTTGTTGGGGGACCGTATGGTATACCATATATATTTCACGAGTATGGCACAATGCTGATATTTCACAAGTGTGAAGCATGAGTTAAAACATGGGTATATTTGAATGAAATATATAATAATAAATAATAATAATAATTTAAGGTTCTTATATACAGCTTTATCACAACCTAGTTTGTAGGTTGTCTCAAAGTGGTTCACAAATTATTATCGGTGGTGATAGGACCTTTGCAATCTGCCAATAGCTTTCTCAACTCCCTGGGGACCGGAGCATACAGCCGGTGCTGCCATTTAGGTGCTCACAGCTATCATTCAACAGTTGTGGCACTGCCCAACCATGTACTCATTTACAGCTGAGTAGACTGGAACAGGCGGAGTAAAGTATCTTGTTCAAAGATACAACACAGTGCCATGATTTGACTCGCACAAGCAACCCTTCGGTCACGAGCCCGGCGACCTACCACTAGAGTACCGTACGCGTGCCTCTATGGTATATATGGTAAAACCTTCCACTAGACTACCGTACGCGTGCCTCTATGGTATATATGGTAAACAATGGGAAAACCATTACATATTCTATTTGTTGCATTTTATTTTCTGATGATGTCACGTCTGATAATAAGGCTGTGTGGCATTTTAAAAAAGCTACTGGAAACAAAATTCTGTCATTTTCTGCTATTATTTGGGTATATTTGCATGCACATAAATCTGTATCTGAACAGATAATCTGTGGCTTTAATTTGAATAAAGTGAATAGAAACTGCTGTTCAGAAATGGTCAGTACCAGAAGTAATATTTTCACAATGAGAGATATCAATTTTATTAAGTGGTGAATGTAATATGTTAAGGCCATGGCTCTGCTGAAAGCTGGACATTTAACAATCTTGACCAAGGAAGGTAATCATTGTTTTCACTGTAAAAGATTGCTTACTACTCCAACAGCCAAGCAACATGGTGATGTCATCTGATAAGAAAAAGTGATGTCAAACTCATTTAATTGCATCATAATACAGTTACAGCCAGTTTTAGTTGAGGATGTGGAGTTCTCTACACTCTGTAGGGTGTGGACAGAGGCATTCAGCTGGGAAACCCTATATCTGTGTGGGGTGTGAGTTAGTGGTGGATGTTTGATGAGAAGGGTTGTGACAGTGTTTACTGGTGTTGTGGCTGATCTGTCTGGTAGTACTTACAGGCAGTACATCACACAGAGCTGTTGTACAGTCTAGTATGTAGACATTGTACAGAGTAACAGTGTTACACTGTGTTACAGGTGTATCTCCTGTCGGGGACAACACCTCAGAATTCCAGGATCAGGGCTCCACCAACAATCCCACCTAATTGGTACACATTTTTCTGTGTATAGTACTTCCTGTACACATTTTAAAACACGAAAAAGATCCATTAAAACAGTTTCATAAATTTCTCATATAAACACTGACTCATCTTGCTATAGAACCCGAAAGAATTTAAGTAAATGAGAAATTCTACCTTTAGAAAAGAGAGTCAGCTTAGGTTGATACTAAAGGTATTTAAACTGCGTGATCGTCAGATCTTGTTCTTCTAAACAGAATTGCAATAATTTTGACTTTGAATTCGGCTTCAATGAACATTTTTGTCAAATTTATTTCTGGTTTGGCTCATTTAATACGGGTCTAGTTAGAAATAAATTACAGGCTTTTACCAATCAAAGCCAACTTCACATTTGTTATGTATAATCCTGCCCATAGTGAAGTACAAAAATAATCCATGTATATGGCTAGTACTAGTATGGTAAATTACTTTTACAGACTTCACTCAAATATAGGGAAGATATAGATGATAATACAATGTATAAACTAGTGTGTTATGACTTACAAGAACTCCATATTTCATCTAACTAACGGTAGATAATAAACAGAATTAAGGCAAGTTAAAAATATGGTTTGAATCGCTGTTATGAATACATTTTATTAACCAGCTAAAAGGTAATGTGTGAATCTCGTGTTACGACACCGAAATGCAATGATGCTGGAATTTGTCATTCATTTTCACAGACTATAATGTTGACTACAAAGCTATGTACAGTACAATGAGATTGGGAGGACAAATACTTTTGATATTCTGTGTTATTTATAAAGTGTTTGTGAACCCAAGTGTATGAAAATCCACATAGTTTTGTACATGCCATACTTGGACTGTTTTGTGCTGTGATGACATTTGTCTGCATGAGAGTAACATTTTACATGTGAGGGACGCGGAGCCTGACATTATCAGGGGACCTCTGGCATTCTGTGTGAGACTCCATTGTTGTCACAGAGGACGTTCCACTACAGTGTGATGTATATATAAAACACATGTACACAGGCGTCTGTTGTAGTCCAGCCTCTGGGAAAATCAGGCATTACATAAATGTTTAACAAACATAAAATTGTTTTGATACTATGAAACATATGTTGTTATATTTCAGGCAGACGTTGGTTTTATGGCACTAAAACCTCCATGAATATACAGAATAGCATCACATTGAATCACTTTACAAAATCTTATGCTCTTACAAACCAGTTAAACATACCTTGAATTTCAGCCAGACTGAAATTTATGCAAACCTTGGTGTCAGTTTTATGATACAAAAATTTACTTCAATATGATACAAAATTTGCCCTAAATTATATGATACAAAACTTCGTGTTGTGTCTGTATGATACAAAATTTGGCATCAATATGAAACAGAATTGAGCATCAATTTTCTGTTACAAAATGATTCTAAAACAATTTATATTTGGTGACAAACGATAAGTATCACTGCTAATGTATTGGGAGAAGTGTACAACAAAAAGTGCCATAGCTTAAGGTGTATGGACAACAGAACGTACGTCGGGTTCCGTCTGTGGTACGCACGGACAGTTAGTTTTGTTAAGTTGTCATAATTTATATGCTTGATAAACTACATGATTACACTAGTAGGTCCTATTGTAAAACCTGGCAATCAACACCCTCACAGTTATTTGGATTGCTGGTCTGAATTGACAGAAACGATGAAGCACCTATCAGCTGGTTAAAGCGTCACTGCTGATGAGATCCACATCCTCTGCCACCTAGTGCTGTACAGGTTTTCAATAAAACACAGATTAGTGTTAAATTGTAGTGGTACAGTGTGTGTGCTTCCTGCAGCCATCCGTCACTGCCACACCAAACCCCACACAGTACATGTACACTGACGGTGTAAAATCCCTGACTCAGCAGTCTTTTTACATCCAATATTGGATACCATGAAGCTGATCTCACAAAGTCAATATAGTCGTGATTTGACCTTGACGATGACCCTGTTTATTTAAGATTCCCTTATCCATTTTACAATCTTCACGATTTTGTCTAAACTATCTGGAACAGGATCTTTTATCGCATATTTCATTCCCTTGAGATATGTACATTTGTAGGTGGGACTTTCATTGTCTGAAGTTGATAAAGAAGTTTAATTTCTCATCAGTATGCTATCATTCCTGCAATAAAAGTATCAGCAGTGTTTACCTTTATGCTGTACCCCTCCCCAAAGCAAGACCCGAGGTGAATATATTGCTGGGGGTCAGTTCAAAGGCCAAACTGCTGTTCTCTACAGCTACTTATGAGTGGTGGTTTTAACCTTTGAGCTGACCTCCACTAAGCCAGGCTGTAGGCAACATGTGGCTTCCATCACAGTTCTAATCCTGATCTGATTATATCTCTGACAGAATGTGTAAACCCCTCCCCCTCCATCTCCCTGGGGAGTTGTGGGAGGGAGGAACTGTCCTATTCTAGATCTCCAGATCTATAGGAAGTCCCACAAGGGTAGTGACCACTGATCACGAGTCAGTTCACTTGTAAAACTTGTTGACTTGTGACAGTATATATGTCAGTGTGTTCATTACATTCATACTATGTTGATGATAATAGTATGAGTTCTGACACTAGAAACACATGCAGTATACAGGTCTTTTCTAAATTTCCAAATAATTGCCGTAGTATTTCTACTCCCTGATATTGAGGTAGAATGCGGAAAAAAAACAAAAAAATTGTTGCATTGAAACTCATGTTCCTAAATAAAATTTAGAAAATTAAATGAACCATTGATTTTATTTTAAAAAATATAATGGTAATAATTTACAGAAAAATGGTATTCTATCCTGGATATGAGTTCTGATGTCTTAACACATTGTCACAAAAATTCTAGCTGAAGCATACATCATAGGATGTTTTTTCCAAGACATTTATGAAACTTATACTTAACATACATACTATGTACAGTTGATCCTATGATTGTAAATGATTTTTTCTTGAGAAAAACATTGACGAATGGCTGGAAGTCGATGATTGAGATTTGTCTACTACCAATATTTCATTGTGTGTTGTAGGAATGGGTCACAGCCACAGACATCAAGATCGTGTTGACGCGGATGAATACATTCGGAGATGAAGTGTTTGGTGATCCTCAAGTCCTGAAGTCCTACTTTTATGCCATCTCTGACTTGGCTGTTGGTGCTAGGTATGTGTTTTATACCATTGGTCATAACTTAATCAGTGTTGTACTGTTGGTGCTAGGTATGTGTTTTATACCATTGGTCATAGCTTAATCAGTGTTGTACTGTTGGTGCTAGGTATGTGTTTTATACCATTGGTCATAACTTAATCAGTGTTGTACTGTTGGTGCTAGGTCTGTGTTTTATACCATTGGTCATAGCTTAATCAGTGTTGTACTGTTGGTGCTAGGTATGTGTGTTATACCATTGGTCATAACTTAATCAGTGTTGTACTGTTGGTGCTAGGTCTGTGTGTTATACCATTGGTCATAACTTAATCAGTGTTGTACTATTATTAAGATATAGAAGTTAATTGTAAACATACTAGTGAAACAATGGGAAACTGAAAATTGTTTGTCGTAGGTGTAAGTGTAATGGCCACGCCAGTATATATAATATGTGAAAATTGTTTGTCGCAGGTGTAAGTGTAATGGCCACGCCAGTATATGTAATATGTGAAAATTGTTTGTCGTAGGTGTAAGTGTAATGGCCACGCCAGTATATATAATATGTGAAAATTGTTTGTCGTAGGTGTAAGAGTAATGGCCATGCCAGTATATATAATATGTGAAAATTGTTTGTCGTAGGTGTAAGTGTAATGGCCACGCCAGTGGGTGTAGAAAGGTGGAAGTAGACGGTGATATTGAACTTGTCTGTGATTGTCACCACAACACCACTGGTAATAACTGTGAGCAATGTCTCCCTACCCACAACGACCGACCCTGGGGTAGGGCCACCGAGCGAAATGCACAGGAGTGCCTACGTAAGTACGACCAACAAAGAACACAGGATAAAAATGTCACCAACTAATTTTGATCAAACAACTTTAAAGTATATTTCATAGAAATGAGGATTGCATATGTATAATAATGCAGATTGTAGACGTCCTGACTACATATATTTTGTACAATTTTATGACATTGATTCTGAAATAGCTGGTAATTTGTTTCACTGTTTGAAAGAAATTGGATGGATGGAAAATAGACTGCCTTAGTGTTCTAATTCATTACATTGATATGGACATGTATGCAAACTAACACAACTAACAAGTAATCTAGTAATTATTTGTGTTTTTGACACATGTGTTAGGTAACACAGGTATTTAGGGGATCGAGCATACTACAAAGTTTGCTCAACGACAATTGCAGATTTGATCGTTTAATATGCCATCTAGCGGCTGAATTTCTATTTCATTGACTAAACGTATGCAAATGATACCTAGCATTACATTTCATTCATAAAATGTAATGACGTCATTTTGTGGGTAGCCAACGAATGCCAGAAGACACATTCAGTATCCATTTCGGTATTGTATTTACTGGTCAGGAAGCATTTGAAAAATACAACAATGCATGTATAGTATATTATAAAATCAATAAATATATTCTGATACACTTCCTCGTACAATACCATGCTTGCTCATTTATGCGCTTACCGGAGCAGATAATTTCCTCTGATCATCCTCTTGCAGTAAAGTCTGTGTTCTGACCTTCTTTTTATACCCCCGGCAAAGAAGTTAGGGGTTATACTGGAATCACTCTGTCCGTCTGTGCGTCCATCCATTCACCTGGTTAAAAATTATAATAAGTTGAGGTTCTTATATATCGCTTTATCACAACCTAGTTCGTAGGTTGTCTCAAAGCAGTTCACAATTTTTTATCTGAGGTTATAGGGCCTTAGCAACCAACCAATATCTTTCTCCACTCCCTGGGGAGCATACAGCCGGAGCTGCCATTTCGGCGCTAACAGCTATCATTCAACAATTCTAATGCTTCCCAACCATGTACTCATTTACAGCCGAGTAGACTGGAACAAGCTGAGTAAAGTATCTTGCTCACACAGTGCCCTGCCATGCCTCGAACCCACAACCCTTCGGTCACGAGCCCGGCGTCCTACCACTAGACTACCGTGTCCCCCAAAAAGAATTGCTCTCACCTATATCTTACCTACTACAAGTGCTATGTTGATTATACTTACATCAATTGTGTATCTAGGGTTGCTCTACTGAATGCATATTGCAGATGCTGATTTTGACCTATATTTTACACTTCATTGACTTGGTTAAGAAGAATTGCTCTCATCTATGTCTTGCCTACTACAAGTGATACATATATTATACTTGCATGAATGATAACTCTATAAAGGTTCGTCTACTGATTGTATATTGCAGATGCTGAATTTGCATTTGCAAACATTTTCTGCTTTAGTGTTTTACATAGTAAATATTTGTTGAGTTGGTTTAAAATTTCTTGTCATACATCATGTTTTTAATGACTTTTGCACTGCGAGCGGGGGATATCAATTACATTGATTGTGTATGTTAGTATTATCTGATAATGATAGTGTGTTTATGTGGTTCTATATTGTTTATGTGGTTCTATATTGTGCTTACTGGATTGTAGTTCAGGTAAGTGATCTGTTCCATTTAGTCTCTTAAATTCCCTGAAATCTGGGTCATTATTTGAAATGCATATCCTGGTATAAATAATGTAGTAAATCTGTTACCATCGACAACCACATCTTGTGGATGTTGTGATGCACTTTAACATCGGGCTCTAGATTTAATCAGTTTGAAGACATGAAGAATAGACACTAATTTGTTTCCAGTGTAACATGAATATGACGGATACATTTTAAATACATGTTGAAAATGTGTTAATTATGCAATTTGATATTTCTAAACTAGAAATATGTTTGTACCTGTTCAGGCTGTGACTGTAACGGCAAGGCTGATGGCTGTTACTTTGACCAGGACTTGTTTGCCCAGACTGGACACGGCGGCTATTGTATTGACTGTCGTGACAACACCGATGGGCCAAAATGTGAGAGATGTAAAGACAACCATTACAGACGTCCTGAGGACAACATGTGTACTCCCTGTAACTGTAACCCTCTAGGTAAGTAGACAGGTGTACTCCCTGTAACTGTAACCCTCTAGGTAAGTAGACAGGTGTACTCCCTGTAACTGTAACCCTCTAGGTAAGTAGACAGGTGTACTCCCTGTAACTGTAACCCTCTAGGTAAGTAGACAGGTGTACTCCCTGTAACTGTAACCCTCTAGGTAAGTA